>JAUZSX010243924.1:0-15376 GCA_034780655.1 Idiosepius hallami
TATAGATAGATAGATAGATAGATAGATAGATAGATAGATAGATAGATTTTAATATTAATTTATTGGCTATATGTTAAGAAAATGCCTGAAAAGAATTGGATAAAAAGCAAATTAGGAAAAAAAGATCAGGATAATAGTTTATAGATAATAGTTTAAAATCTCAAAATAACATAAAAAAAAATAGGTTTGAATAAAAAACAAAAACCATTACAAGAAATACAAGAATAAAAATACAAAAAGCTTTATTTTTAGAAAATTTATTAAAACATTTAATTTTGTAAATTATTAAAGTTTTTGAGTCATATGACGTGTGAAGACTCTCTCTAGTAACATTCATAATAATAACTCTAATAAAAATAGAATTATTACAAAAATATAAATTTCCTCAGATTCATATTCTACTGATTCACTAGAAAGGCTCTATTAACATTGGACATTCTTAATTCACATTTTTTAACTGTTTATTTTAAATTATTATAGAAAATTTATCTTTCGCATTAAAATGTTCAACCTATCTTTGAAATTGTGCGATGAGTTTCAATTATTCTTATTGTTATTTAAGTAAATTTATGTCCAAATAATTTTAAAAGTAATTAATATTTTTCTCTTCCTTTGGCCTGTTTCTTTTATATTGTATTTATACAATAATTAGTAAATTCATAACAGAACCTTAGACAAAACTTTTGTCAATATGTCTGCATGCACCATTAAAGCTATTATTATTATTATTATCATTATTATTGATATTAAAATCAATCCCAATTTACAGAATATTCAGGTTGATAGCATCTTACAATTCTTTTAACATACAAAAAATAGTAACATTCATGAACATAACCATGAAAAACAATTCTTTCATAACCATTAATGTTATTATCATTGTTGTTGTTGAGCAGGAACACCTCTCCTCATCCGTTCAGGCTTAGATCAGTTTTCTTGTTGAGTTTTTTGCAATCTCACACTATCCCGACATACCCAGTCCTCACTCTAGGTGGTAACTCTTATTGAGTACGTTTATAGCCGCTGGTCAGTCAGTTTGAAGAAATTTTTTTCAGTTCATAATGCTTAATGCATTTTACTATTCATACAACAAAGTGCAGACAAGCCTGGCACAGTATCTGATATTCCTAAGTGGTCTTCCATCTTAGTAATAAAAAAACTCTACGATGCTTAACTTGATCTGGCGGGAACCGGTGTCTCCAATGTGACCTGACCATACTTGTTGTTGGTATTAAAAAAAAAAAAAAAAAAAGCTAGATATGCTAAGTGATACCCATTGATGTTTGGTATCCTAGATTTCTGGGACAATCAATCATTTTATTTCTTTTGAAATAGGTAAAACTAATAGCCATTTGAAAAAGAACTTCACTTTCTGAAGCTGACAAAAATAAAAAATATATGAGAACATTTTCTCTTCCTGTGAACATATTGACTTATTACATGACATCACAATTAAAAGAAATGCCATTTTGTCTTAAAAGTTGCATTTTTTAATAACAATAAATGTATATCAAAATTTAATAATTTGTTTTAATACCCTGCTCAGTGGCAAAAGCTGGTGTTCAATCAGTGGATAGTAGGTTTACCTTAACTACCAAAACTGGAATATCACTCCTTGTCAAGATTTTATAAGGACAATGAATCACACATACTGTCCCGCATTGTATGTTTTTGATGTCATCAATAAGGTTTGGATTTTTAGTTTACAAGTATTTTTCATAACTATAGCTCATATGAAATAGATTTGCTATAGCAACTGATGTTAATATGAACGCAATACACTTATGGAAATTGTTTTTAGTGTGAAATAGTGCTGCTGTGGCAACTGATGCTAATGTAAACATAGCATGCTATATCTGGAACAGAGGATGTGTCATAAAAGCAGGCCTTATCTGTCATAGAGTTTATTGTGTCAGTCAGCAACCACTAAAAAAGTTAGGAAAGGAGTAATCAAGTAAACAATCTGATCCAAGGAAACTGACATAACAAGTAGAAGGTTCAACTAAAATGGTGGGTTACTCTAGAGCTATATGCAGACTTAATAGCAAGCATCTATGTTGTTGAGATAGCCTTCTTTCGAAAAGACGTAGCAGTTACCAATACGGCAGCAACTAAGACCAGAATAAATGTCAGTGTTGCGATGGAGCATTTAGCAAAAGCAGCTAGAAATGTGTGATTTTGTAAGAGTTGGAAAATGAAAAGTGAAGGACATAGGCCAATATGGAGGAGGAAGAACAGAGAAAGCAAGAACAACAGGAAAAAGAAGAAGAAAAAAATTTTTTATAATCATGCAAAAAAAAAAAAAAAAATGAATCAAACAATCAAAAATAAAAAGCAAAAAGTGCATCTAGCTACAGAAATATTGGTTGATTGCATGCATAATGAAACTTCAAAAGCTGGGGGAAATATAGATCCATTTTATTTAAAAGGGAGAAGGGTTGAGGAAAATAGGTCCTTTAAATAAGTTCGAAACCACAGTTTTCATTTTTTTTAAAATCCTATTCCAAGTAAAAATTATGACAATAATCTCAAGTATATTTTAGATGATTATACAGCATGGTCAAACTAATGTATGTAGTTGTATTGTGGCAGATTTAAAATTTCAATAATATTTTTCCCCTAAACTGATTTTAATGAAACTTTAGCACTTTTTAGGCCGGACTATAATATTTTATTGATTAACTTCATGCAGAGGTTCTTAAATCATGTTTATGTAGAGTGACCAATGATCATTGTAAGGCTAAAAGACTGTATCATTGGCACCTTTTCAGAAATAATGCCCAAAATGAGCCAGAAAACACTGTAGATTGAGAGATTGATAAAAAATGATAGGGTCATATCAAAGTGGACACCTAAGCTACAAGTGTAGCAAATCTCTTTTTTTTTTAATAATAAAATCCTACAATCGTATTTACTTTGTGGTAAAATTTGTTGAGAGGGTAAAAAATTACAAAAGTTTGAAGTCAAATGCATTAGGTGTTATTGAATAATTGTTTTCACAAAAACAGTTATGAATTAGTTATCATAAGAATATTTTTTATTCTATGTAATGTTTGACATTACATTAGGATGTTTGACATTTCGACATCTCTTTAATTTCTCATCTAATTATATGCAAACTACCAGATATTTTAAATAAGATGTTCTGATGAATCTTGTAATACAATGAATGAAATAAAGGTATTCTAATTAGTTGTTATTTTTCAATATTTTGTAGCAAGGCATCCATATCAAAGAAAAGGGAAAAAAAGCATGCTTTTGAGATTAAATCATTTGAGCAATTAAATCGTTATATGGTTTGAATAGTGGCTGCCAGTTTCTTGCCATTACATCTATCAAATTTTATAAGTATAGACAGCAAGTAGGTTAGAAATAATAGTTTCGTCCTAAGATATAAGTTGTGTTAGTTTTCTAATCAAGTATGTAATCGTAAAAGAATAGTTCAAAGAATTACTACTAACACTTTTAAACCCATAGTAGGAGTTTAATGATGATATTCATATGTATCCCAACATATGATATGATTGTTAAGAGTCATAATAGAAGTAGAAAATTAATCAAGGGCTTGAAATAATCTACTTGGTTAACAAAAAAGATTTTGTATTTTTGTATAATAGTTAATCTGATGCTTAGTGATAAAAAAAAAAGAGAACTAAAAAAAAAGCATTAATTAAATAAAAAAGAATATAGGAGACATGCAATAAAAAAAAAAAAAAAAAAAAAGGAAAAATGTATTTAGGTGAGGAAATATTTTAGATTGTGGGATTAGGACAAATAAATAAATAAATAAAAAAAAAAAAGGTTTATATTTCAAAATCATTCCAAAATTAAATTTAATATAAGCTTTATTTTTGTTTTCATTTATAAGTTATTTATTTGTTATCTAGTAATTATCATAAACTATTTAAAAAAAAAACTTTCCAAAATAAAAGTTAGGATAATCTTGTGTTTTTAATTTTCAGATATTTTAACCATTTAAACTACACAAATATTTAATTAGCATCCTTTTATTCATTTTTTTTATTATTTTACAAATTCTATAAAATCTAACTCACTTAGTTTTTTTGTTTTTTTTTAGATATCTAATGCCAAAAATAAAAATACTTAAAACATTATCAAGTTTTCTGTTTAGTGGCCAAACTTCTTTTTAAAGTAATAACTGGAAAGGAAAATATCATTGAACCTGTTTTTCTAATATCTTAAAGGGGGCTTTTATTGTTTTGCTATGAAAGAATACAATATCTCAATTTCATTTTTATAATTTGGAAGATAAGGAATTTTAAAATTGATGTATTTTGACATCAAAACAAAAAAAAATTGCTTGTCTTGAAATAAGGATTTTTAGAAGAAGAAATGTGAAAAGTATTTTTTATTTCTTTCTTATTTGATTTATTATGAAGATGATTCAATTTTACTGATGATGATTATAAATCTGAAAAATTATTTTTAGATTTATGAATACAACAGATTATTTGCTATTGTGCATAGTAAAATTACACGTCAGTTTATAACTATTACATGAAACTTAAGTTTCATTTAACATTAATAGACGGATATTGATTTAATTTTGAGAATGAATTTCACGTGTCAATCATAGAAGAGGACAACAAAGATTATCCAAGAAAATAGAACAATCTTAGAAATAGACAAAAACCAAAACTACAAAAGAGCAAATATACAGACAGCCAAATCCCATTATTACAATTATTATAAGGTAGATAATCAAGGAGCAGCCTCATAGTAAATCTCTTTTTGATCCAAATAGAAGTGAGGCCAATGAACAGAAGACTGTTCCAAAAATATAACAATAAAAAAAATAGTTTAATTTGATTTATTAATTAATGGTGTTGCTTTGTTATCATACACAGGCAATATTTGGCACCATTGGCATCAAGATAATGCGTTTATAACAATATTAATCTGAATAAGTAAGGTTTCTCTATGAAAGGTTAGTAATAGAGTCAAACAATGTTTTTATTTAATAAAAAACAGAGGAAAGGAAATGGTTTCAAAGTTTTTAAAATGGAGACTGGCAAGAAAGAAAAGGGAAAAAATTAGGAAAAGAATGAAAAATATCCCTGGAATTTTCAAGGGAAAAGAATTGGAAGAAAAAAGTTTAAGGAAAGAATTTATACAGCTTGAAGTTTCAGAAAAAAAGAGCCAACAAACCAGGAGGGAAACCCCAAATTTCAAGATGCATTAAAATTTTTTTTTTTTTTAGGTGCCATTCAGATAAAATTAGAATTACTAACCTGGCGCAACACCTTTTTGAAGCAAAGCAAAGAAAGAATTCAAATTAGAAATAAACAAAAATGGATTCCAAAGTGGAATTCAAAGATTTTTGGCAGATTTATAATTCTTTTTTTTTTTAAATCTGCTTAAAAAAAGAAAAAGAAAATTATTATAGTAAATTTGAAGTAATGTTAATACAGAAAAATAAAAATATTTTACTTAAAAAAAATTAAGATATTCTTTCAATAGTTAAAAAGATATTTAAATATTCTAATTTGAAAACTTAAAGAGGAAATGAAGAAGTTGATTTTCTGACTGATTAATACATCTTTATGAACATGTATGAAGAACTTATAAGTACTGATATGATTTATGAGAAAAACTTGAAATAATCATAACTTGAAGTTAATTCCAGGATCATATTAATTTCATTTAAAAGAAAAATGAATTAAAGGAATTATTTAGTTAATGTATTATTATGCTCATTCATTTGGTTATTTTTAACAGTTAGGTAAATAAATTGTCAAAAAACAGTTGGATAAACAGTCAAGGCCTCAAGGTTGATATGATTGTTTATTTTGATTGAAGCACTTGCATTTAAATGTCTTAATATGAGTTATTGCCCTTGGATAAAAGAAATTATGAAACAAAAATTACCTATTATTTATTTATAAATTTATGAAATGATAACTTATTAGGCAATTAAATATTCAGAAAATACAAAGAATTAGTACAAATAATAATCCTTAGTTTTAAACAGAGTAAATTAAAAGTGGTTTACAATTATTTGCTGATGCATAAAGTCAGCTAGATTCCATAAAAAGAAGGGCATTGAAAGGAGAAGAGACTAATTTTTGCAGCCCTTCAAGGTTAAATTCATTACTTGTAACTTTCAATGATTACTATCAAACATGCTATTTTAGTGGTTTTTGAAAAGAGCTGTTTAAAAAATCATTTTTGGATTTGAAAAATAATCTGGATTATTTAATAAATGGTGTGTAAATGAGCAGCAGTGTTTATTAGTAAAGCTATGCAAACCACCAGAAACCAATCAGAATTGTTAAAAAAAAGGGATTCCTATAGAGGGATAATATGAATCAATCTTTGGTAATATGAGTTAGCATTTAGTACCAACTGATGTTAATTAATGACGATAAACTAAAATGAGGTTACATTTTATTTCAGGATATTTGTCAAATAAGCAGAATGTAGTTTTAAAAAGTGAATTGAATTTATAGGTTGACCACCATTTAGGGAGAAAAATACTTGGTCAGGAAGCAATAAAATAACATACATTTTAATTTTTTCTTTAGATTATTATCCTTATTATTATCCTTATTATTATTATTATTAAACAGCATAAACAAGTTAAATAAAAATGATATACTTAAAAAAAAATTAAATTGTTTTTTGTCTATTTTTATTTTATTTAAAAAAAAGAAAAGTTGTTAACAGGATTTATTATTGTGTAAATTTTTTTTAAAATCTTTAATAAATTCTTTTTAAAAATGATTAATGCAATAATTGATTTTGTATTAAAGAAAAACACTTTCACATCAAAGATCTTTAATCATACATTGCTATGATTATAATAAAAAGAATGTTATTTTTATTATTCCAAGTATGTGTAGATATGATAAATGATCAAAACAATACAATGTATCGTTTAGAAAGATACAGTTCATAAACACAAAATTACTTAAAATATTAAAACATAAACAATTCATTTTGATTAACAAAACAAAAAATACATGCATAATAAATAAAAATAAATAAGATAGAAATAAAAAAGATACGGATAAAATTATTAAAAAAAAGGGAAATAGAAAACTTTTTCTAAATAGAAGGTGCATTCTTAAAATATCTAAAATACCAGTACTATAAATGAAAAGAGTTGTTTTTTAATTCAATGATAAAATTATCAGATATGACTAAAGTTTTAGCTGAAGAGTTTATAAACAGTTTTAAAATCTTAGCTGTTATTACCAGACATTCATGCCTAACTTATGGTTGTATTTTTAAAATAATGTAACACTACTGCATTTCTATATATTTTACTATCAACACCTGATTTGGGCTAAATTTCAAAATTGAAGTTAAACAACAGAAATATTATTCATCTGTAAATGAGAATAATAAAATTTATTTTATAATTATAAAGATTTAATATCTGTCAACATTTTGGCTTCAGAGTAACTGAGTGATTGATGCCAAAACAATTTAAATACATCAGTTGAAATATTCTGATTATTTATCATTTATTAAAACTTTTGTTTTCTATTTTTAGTTGGGAATCCTAAATATCTAAAGAAATGTAATCAGTTATTTTGACAGGAAATGAAAAGCCATTTTTTTCATGTATAACATTCATTCATTCAATAAGAAAAAGGTTTCAAACTGACCTCTCGTAATTTCTGAACTTCATCTTCCAATTCTCGACATTTTTCTGGCAATTCTGTTGCATTTTTCTGTTGTGTTTTTCTGATGTGTTCTGTTTCAATTTTGTATCTTCGTAAATCTTCTAATTCCTTTCCTAATTCATCTAAAAGCTGAAATAATAATAACAATAATAGTAAAATTCAAACATTTTAAAATAACTTCACATAACTCTCATTTTTAATATTTGTATAATCAGTAATAACATCAGATGCTAGAAAAAAAAAAGTAATAAATAATTTTATTTAAAGAGTCACTTGAAATTTAATTAAAACTACTTCACTATTTTTATCCCAATTCTCAAATCTATGACATCATGTTTTCAAGGATGTCTTAAATTGAATTAATATTTTTATTTCAAATATTTTATAATAGCAATATCTTTATTTCAAGTAGAATTATATTTGTACCTGGTAAAATCTGTACTTAATGTTAACATATACCTAAAATATACTAACAAATGAAGGTTTACAATCAAAGTTGAATGACTAATTTTTATACAACATTTAAAGGGGACTTTTTAAACAAATAAAAAGGTATTGATTCTAGATGCTAATATTTTATTCTTATAAATAAAAGATAAAAAATTTCAAACATTAATCAATGTATGTAATCTATCTAAATACCAACACTAATTCGAATTAGTATTTCTACCTAAAGAGCAATGTTTTTTGTTGAGAAATGCTGCTAATAATTCAACACAAACTGCTATCAGTTTTCAAAAAGATCTTTGAAGGTCAGAGTGATAGCAAGACTCTTGAAAAGACTCTAGTACATTCTACTCCATTACAGACAGAGACTTTATCATAATACTATATTTTTTAAGTCTTTATCTTCTGTTTTCATTAAAAATACTATTAAAAATATCAATATTTAAATAAATAAATTAAAACTATTTTTAAAAGTGTCAAACACAAACTTTTAGTTAGCTTTATAAAATATAGTTATCTTAAATATAAACCACCTTATATAAATATATATAGAATATCAGAAACATACTGTCTACAACTTATGTTTTATACTATTGTTTATGATTGTTAAGCACAGAAACTAACTATAGTTGTATCTGAATGAGAACCATAAAACTAGGCTATTATTGAGATTTAAATTCAGGATTTCTTATTGAAAAACAAACAAAAATTTATCAATTTAGTTAGATTTAGGTTTTAGTATGAATGTAATATGTTTGTAAAGCAAGTAATTTGAATCCTAGATTTTTAAAAATAATGAAATTTTTCTTGTTACTTTTACTTCTTGAATTCTTACCTGAGCAGTTGCTTGTCGTTCCTGTTCAAAATCCTGTGCTTGGGCTAACATTTGATTCTGTTGCTTTTCATGGTCATCCAATAACGTTGCATATGAATATTGTGTTTCAGATAATTTATCATGCAACTCAAGCTTTTCCTTTTGAAAAAAAAAAAACAAAAAGAAATGCAAATATATTTTTAAAAGCCAACTTAATAACAAGTAAAAAAAATCCATCTGTGTTTTTAACTTAAAAACATCTTTAAATGGCAAGGATTTTTTTTTAAATTTTGATAAAACTTTGAGGGTTCATGTGTACTGAGTTATTATAATTTTTGAGTAAGAATGTTTCTTTATAATAACAGCCAATAGGACATATCATTTTTCAATAAATAAACTCAAACTAAACTACTTCTTCGTTAGTGTATATAGAAATAATATTTATGTAAATAGACTATGATTCTTATTCAGACTGTTGTCTTCATTTATGTTGATATAAGTACATTATTATATTTGTGCTTTTTTAACCTCTTTCAAATGTACTTTGGCGCCACTTTTGTGTTTTAAATGTTTTGAATTTAGTTCATTTGTAATGAATATAATAATTTTTTTTCTTTTTACATATGTGAATTTGATATACAGAAATATCTGATATCTATTTTCTAATCAAAGAATATTTTTTAGTATCAATATTTATATAACAAGATAAATCAACATTTATATAAATGTATTATTTTCATAGTTTTGGATTGAATAGTTTTAACACAAATAAAACATTGAAGACTATTGAGTTTGGGAATTAAGTGCTTTTTGGGGCTTTTTTTTTACAGCAGAGTAAATACCAAAATACAGAAGACCCTGGCAAATAAAAACTTCCTTTTCTTGCTCTTTTAAAAGTTATATACTTGTCATTAGTCTATCAATGAATTATTGAAATTTAAAATTTTGAAGTTAAATGACTCTACATACTGTCTTTAATTTTTCAATTTCGTTTTTGAGCCGAATGGCCTCTTCCTTACTGGCCTCGTAATGTCGGTCCACATCTTGAAGTCTGCACACAATAGATGAAAAAATATTTGAGGGAGAAAAAAAATGAACAAAAGGAAATGTTATAGATTAAAAAAAAAAAGACAAAACAAAATTAACAGAAAAAAAAATCTCATAAAACAAAGTTTTAAATTAAATGAGTAATCTTGAAATTATGAGTAAAAGAAAAAATATAGATATTTGCTGAAATATTCATTAGTTTAGTATAGAAATTTGGTAAAATAAATAGATAAAACATTTTTTTTGTTAAAATTATCAATTTGTATTTTAAAGAACTCATTAAGTTTTTCAACATTGATTTTTATTTGCAAATATTGACAAATTCTAACATTAGGTTTTCATTATTATTTTCTTTTTTAAAACAAATGTTTCTTTTCTATACAGTTTGATTATCTTTCTATTTCAATTCTTAATACATTAAGAAAAAAACATGATTTCAGAATAAGTCTAATCACAGACCGATTGGGGAGTTTATTTTACCAACTCAAAAATTTCAGCATCAGCCTCTTGAGTTTGCAAGATCTTGTGCAATATCATCTTGGAAAAATAAATAAATTGGTATTTGAGTATATTTTAGTGAAAATCCGATTTCATTTTGAAATGTTATTATATTGTGAAAAGATTAAAGAGAAAGACCTAATCATGCATTATAGGTATCATTAAATGAAGATATATGAAATAAAAAAATCATCTCTAAGATTTTTTCATTTATTTATTTCCTTTTTTTATCAAATCTGCTCGTTCTAAAAAAAAAAAAAAAAAAAACTGACTAAAAAAAAGCTGTCTATTTCATGTGATGATAATAATCATCTATGATTGGCTCTTGCCTGATAATCTTTACACAACATAATAAGATTTTGATATGGAATCAGTTTACATACGATTATAGTCAAAACCCTATTTATCTCAAGATATACAAGAGAAGAAAACTTGAAAAATTACCTGTGACTTAAATATATCAATTGTTCAGCCTTATCCCGGTCTTGCCGGCTCTGAAATTCCAAGAAGACAATGAAAATTTCTTTTGACCCAAAACTTTAAACAAAATTAAATGAATTTTCAGAAAATACTGATTTCTTTCAATATCAAAGTATTAATACAAAAACAAAAAATTTAAATATTTTAGCGTACAATATTTTTTTTTAAATTCATCAGGAAAAAAAAAAAAATTTGTTTATGAAATACTTATATCATGTTTAGAATTCACAAGAATCTAGCTCTACTAATTTAATGTTAAGTTTGAAGAAATTCAATTTTTTACAATTATTTAATTGTATACCTATTTATATCAACAATTGGCACAAACAAAACAAAATATTGAGTATTAAATATCCTAAAAGGGATTAGATGTATATTATGAAGCACTTAAAAGAAAAATCCTCTTTTTTTTTGGTTATTTTATATCTATATGATGTTATTTGGATAAATGTTTTTACAATTTCACTTTCAGTTTATTCATGGTATCAAACAAACAATTCATAGAAAAATTTGGTTTTGTTAAAAAGATCATCAGAAAACAATATTTAATACTAATAGTATCATATCAAATCATGTCCAAGTAGTCTATTTAAGGGACTCTTACAAAAGCAGGCTTGGGGTACTATAAAGCCCAGCAACAATAGAATGGTTAAGCCTTGCCAATCAAGTGTAAAAGTAAAAAAAAGATTTATAATTTGTTTTTAGACAATATCCGAATCTTAATTTTTATATTTATAATGATTTAACAATTGTACTCTCTGGCATTCTTGATATAAGTTTTATTTGGATTAGTTAACCTTTTTGAATTAAACACTTAATTCAATCTTTTCATGATAGATTCTTCTTGTTCTATTATTTATATTTCACTCATATTGAATTTTTTTGCATCAGCTTATTTTCCTCACCAATCTAATTATTCAAAATATTGTGTCTATGATAATCTAAATAGAAGGGGGGGGGGATTCCCAGTTAAAACAAAAGACAAAGTAGGCAACAAAAAGAGATGAATTTATTGAAAAACTACAATTTATTTTAATGAACAGTAATAAATATGTCTGATACTCTAGATAAGAATATCTTTGATCAATACATTGATGTTTGGAACATCATTCTTATTGGAAAGTTTTCCCTAAAATATGTTATATATTTTCAAAGGTTAAAGTTTGATTAGTTTTGACTATTTCCATCTTTAATTTTTCTCTTTATTCTTGACTATTTCAGTGATAATGTTTTGTTTGTTACATCATCTGGTTTTTATAAATTCCTTAAGTGAAGACATCTTATCAATGTTGTTATTATTGTTATCATCATTAGTTAGCATTAGACTAAGTTTTTATCAAAATACTTGGAGTTCCCAAGAAATTAAACTTCTGCAAACTCTGATGTTATAGTAGATTATTTAGTTTGTTCTGATTAGCAGTTGTTGAAGAACTTCTGAGTTGATCAAAGGCTATTTCTATGACTGTATCATGTGATTGTATTATGATTTAAGGAAGTTTTCATTTTTTCTTTTTTGATTTGGATGTTCATTCTATCTCCTTTATAGCAACTTGGTGTTTATTTTTTTTATTGTTGTTGTTGCGATTTTTGACCATCTAATAAATACTGTAAATACTGATAACATATACTAGTTAAATTATTCAGTTAAAGCACACACAAACAAGGAGGATTTAATCGATAATTCAGTCTGACATCCTTATGTTAATTGCTCTTATTGTTATGCTTCAGTTAAGTAATTCTTTAACTTGTTTGTATTTTACTTAATATATAATTATATTAATGATTAATTTCCTTATTTGGATGGTAGGCTTGTTTCCTATCAAATGTATAACTCATATTTAAAATGCCTGCAAACGAATAACAGTGAACATAACAATAAACTTATAATATATGTTTAAATACAAGGCTATCAAAAACTGGTGACATACAAGAAAACACAAGATTATTTCAAAATATATTAAAATTATTTAGAACATTTCTTAAAAAATACAATTATAAATTTATTTATATAAAATTAACTATGTATATTTATATTTTTTGTAATTAAAGAAACAAAATTTATTCTCCCTAAATTTGACAAATCGTCCTCTCATGTTCTTTGGGGAGTTCTTGCCACATATTAAAGGTGCAGTGTAAACCACAATAAAAGTGTTTTCATATTTTTATATGGGAAATGACTCCTTTAAACAGTATAGAGTTAATTCTTTTTATCAATCTATTTTAGAGTTTAAGAAACTATAATAATCTGGTAGAACATAAACATATTTCATTTAAAATCATTATTTTGCTCATCAACCACAAATAGTATTTATGGTTTTAAAATGAACCAAAAGTATAAGTAACCCCAATTAATATTTTCAATATGAATAAATACATGCTTTAGTAAATTTCTTTTTTTATACACTATAGAAATGCATTGCCATTAATCTTTTTACTAGGGCAATGTTCTTTAAATGTTCTTTTTAAGAAAATAAGTTTAAGTTATTTTTTACACCAAGAAAGAATTGAAAAGTATGAAAAATAAAATAAATTTGGGTAGCACACACTAAATATTTGAAACTTAAAATTGATATTTATAATAATATTCTACAATTTTTTAATAGTCATGTATATACATCATATAAAATAAACAAATATATATTGATAAGAGAGGGAATAAAGAAATTTCAGGAAATAGCAGAAGGGTCACAACAAGATGACAACACAATAGATATATTTGAACATAGTAATGTCAAACACAATGAAAGGAAAATGGACCTGAAAATCTACAAAGGGATATTAAAACTGATAATAGTCATCATCAGCCGTGCCAACTCATATTCAAACATTGGATCTATCATTTATCCCCTATTTTATAGGATATCTATATTTTACACAGCTTGCAATGCTCAACCAGTGATGGAAGAGTAATAATAGTCATGATGTGTTAAGAAAAATAAAATGAATTCTAATACTTAATTTTCATGTCCATTTTCTTCTCCCATTAGGAATATTTATAATAAAAATACAAAATTAATCCTTTTTCATTGTTTTTTTTTTCTTTTTAGACTTTAAACATACCATATAAGGATGAATATATATTCCATAGAGGGTTTCAAACATCACTATCTACTTGAGCTTGACATATAGATATGATAGCGCTACAATTCACACAACTTGCTTTTACAGGATACACATTGGGAACTGACTTCAATTGGATTATATTATATAATCCAGTAAGTAAAAAAGCATTAATGATAGGATTTACACTAATAAGAGCATCCACAGCTAGATACAACACGAGGGAAGGTTTTTTTTTTTCTTTTCTTTTTTTAAGAGTACAGATAATGAAACAGCTATGCAAATTCTTACCTGCTTCTAAGATATTGAAGCAAAAAATAAAAAAAAGTGTAGAAAGAGATTTATATGTTAATACCATTAAAATTGTTCATGATGATGATAATTATGATGAGGAGGATGGTGTTGGTGTTGGTAGTGAAGAAGAGTGTTATGCATATGGATTTGTTCTTATTTGATGGGTGGATGAATATTGTATGGAGACCAACATGAATCAGCAGTTTCAGGATAATTGAAGTCTTAATACTTTTTCAAGGTTGAAATCTCTATTTTACATGCATTGCATGTGTCAAGTAGTACATGTGACATAATCTGATGATCTTAACCAAAATAAGTTCAGTGAACAACCTGCCTTCCTGCCGAGATAATTGCAGGTGGATTAACCAGCCAAATACCATAATACATATTTTTTATAAATCAGGCATAGATAAACAAGAGATCATTGATCAAAAGCAATACTCAATGTTTGCTCATGCAGCTTGTTGACATTAAAGTGAATCATTTAGTTGACACTGTTTTTGCTTAGGAAAATAGCAATAGACGGTTGTTAGAAACAACTTCAAAACTCTCAGGTAGGATTGGATTCTTTTGATTCATTTTTTCATGCTAGCTCGCGAATGCTCTGCTTGTTGCCCACGCTGGTGTCATCGGACCTGAGATACTGCTACTCTTACAATAGGTGCAGCATAGGCGGGAGACGCACCACCAGCTGCACTGGCCACATGGCGTCTGGGGCCATTGTTGATCATAAGATGTCATAGTTCGATCTCCATAGCATTTTCAGTAACGACTGACGCTTGTCAACAACAATTTGTTATAAGCAACCAGAATAATATTTTTATTTGCTGAAAAAAAGGTTCAATTCATTCTCTTAAAATTCCGTTAATGCTAAAATGTTTCTAGTCCAATAAGCAATAAAGGTAATTCTGTTGAAAAATAGGATTTTAATAAAAAAAAAATGAATGATGAAATCAACAAATGGATTTGTTATTTAGATCAGGGGTTTTCAAACTTTCTGACTTGCAGACCCCTTTATATTTCAGGTTTTACCCTAGGGACCCCCTTATAAACGCTTATGAAATTTATACATAAATTTTTGCTG
>JAUZSX010244034.1:0-15374 GCA_034780655.1 Idiosepius hallami
AAGTGAAAGTAATGGTTTTGACTGGGATTTGAACTCGCGTAACACGATCTCACAGCCCGAGCTTCTACCAATGCTCCCCCGTCGCTGCCCAAATTATATTTCAATGAAAATAAACTGATAAAAGGTGAGGAAAAGTATTTACTTGCAATGCAAAAGAGAGTCCAAGTCCGGCTAAAGCAGCAGGTATCATATCAGCCAATAAAACAATGCATAAAGAACATGAAAAGCAAATTAAATTACAGATAAAATCCAAACGGACTGCAACCCAACGATTCATCATGTAAAAAAGGAAAAATGGAACAGTATTCTGGTCTTGGATTTGGCAATACCTAAATTGAATTAAATGAAATGAAAAAAAAAAAAAACCAACTTTTATTATGAGTGCAAACCACAGAGTTTTCTGGAGATATTATGGTTACCAATTACAAATATTTAATTAATTATCTAA
This sequence comes from Idiosepius hallami, assembly GCA_034780655.1. Classification (NCBI taxonomy): domain Eukaryota; kingdom Metazoa; phylum Mollusca; class Cephalopoda; family Idiosepiidae; genus Idiosepius; species Idiosepius hallami. The sequence continues at coordinate 449 of JAUZSX010244034.1, forward strand.
TTACAAGTGTGTTGCAAAGAGGTTATAAATAGAAGTTACAAGTTTTTACAGGTGGAAAAAAGTCTTAATAAAATTTTAACTAGAGTTTTTATTAATAAATATTAACTCCTACCAGGCACAACTATCCTACTGACATTAACTATCATTATTCTATATCCAGTACTGAATACAGGATATATTTTAGTTATATGAATAAAAATTGTCATTATATTGTATCTTTTATTTATAGTTAGAGTGCTCATTATCAGTGATAGAGTCTGTGATATTAGTTAAGGGAAGACATCTAGTCAACGGCCTTTGGTGACAGTCAGTTTCTTACCTGCACGGTCATCAGACCGAAAGCTTAATGAGTCAAAAATATTTATTCTTTGTAATGTGTTGCCAAAATTTAAATTGTTAAATAGTGTGCCACCATGCATAAAAGGTTGGGAACTAATGCTCTTAATTCTTGTCTTATTAAACTGTATTATCAAATTGTGAAAGATAAAGAAGCATTGATTGATATTTTCTTCTACTCACCTATCAAGAAACAACTGGTTTTTATCGTAGGCAAAAATGGTTGAAAGTCCATGCATCGTAGCTGAGATGAGGCTGATGAGAGGCGAACGTGTGATGTTGTCTTTCTTTTTGATTTCTCTAAGGCTTCTTACAAATATTCGACTCAGTATCAAAAAAGCGATCATTAAGGGAATGCTAACGATGGACATCCATGGAACCACAATGATCATGGAGATATTGGCAGCAAGGAGTTGAAGGACATTCATGACAAACATCTCTGTCAGCGAACCCAGTCGAGAATCAACTAGAGATATAAATGAATAAATCTAATTATCATTAAAAACTAGCAAGGACACCCAGAATTGCCAGGCTTCTGTTTCTCCACTTTCATCTTCTTCCCCACCATCTTGAATTGCATGCAGCGTTATGTGCACCATTTAACTCACTATTTTTTTTGTTCCAACTGAATGGATGAAAGGGGATTGCAAATTGCATTGTTATGATGACTTCCCTTATGCATTCATTACCTGAAAGTTTCATCTCTGTTGTGTAACATGATCATGGGGTTTGATTTGGCTTGACATTTAGGATAAGGCAAGATACGAGCCTGTAAGTAGGAATTTAGTATCTAGTTCAAGAATAATAGGCTTGGGAACTCGGTCACCAAAATATGGGCCAATCCATTGATTATAGAAAATGCAAGCTGGTTGGAAGTAGAAGAATGTAGGACTGACATTCCTTAATGTCACTTGGTATGTACATTGTAAAACTAATTAAATAGGAGTGGTCTGGGAGTGTGGCAAAGAAATGGAAGTAGTGGAGTAGTGGTGGAAGAGGCACAAGAGAATATCCCCACCCCCACAACATAACAGTTGCACATATTGACAAGACAATAAGAAAGCTATTCTTGTGGATGAGCGTCGGAGGCAGAGATGAGTTATTGAATTCCTCCCTACAGATAAAAGTGAACCAATTGACATCTGCCTTTTGAACGTTTACAAATCTATTGCAGTTGATGTCAGCCTAGTTAGGAGATGAATTGGTCAATTTCAGTCTGGTGACTGAGATGTGAGTGACAAGGCTCACTCTGGATACAAAAATGGACTCCCTCATTCTTCACTGGCATTGAGAATGGTGGTGACTATGTAGAAAAAATAAATTTTGGAGCAGAAAGGGTTTCTCGTTTTAATGGTACCCCTCCTGTCTTTGTAGCTCTTGTAGTATTATATGCTGGACGGTCGTTCTGGGGGAGGGGGAAGAAATGTAGTTGGCACCGTTTTGGAGCGTTGGAGACACAGACCGGTGTCGAGGAGAGAAAAACAGAGGAGAATGGGACAGAATGAATGAGGACGTTGAGGAGGGAAGAGGTCTCTCTCTGTGGTGCCAGTGGGCCGACCGTTACCGACCGCGTAATGTGTATTGTGGACTGAACTGTTGGTGATAATGAGACGGAGGAGGGTTCCCGTCGGAGAGGAGAGAAACATATTGGACTGTTATTGAACTGTTTATTTGTATGTAACTTTTCGTCTGTTTTCCGTTTTAATACATGTTTTTATCGTTAACCAACAAGGAGTTGTAGTGTCCTTTATTTACGTGTACGTTTGGGCTAAGCCGGCCGGCCGCGTGCGTTTGTTATTGTTCATCTACAAGCTATTTCGGCTTATGAAAAAACCTTTAAAAAAGAAGTAGAATTACTTTTGGAATGAACCTAGTATATTAACTAGTTATCTGTGAACAAAATTTCAGGTTAATATATAATGGGAAGTTAAAAGAATCCCTCAACCAATTCTGCGAAGCAACCGGTTTTTTATTATGTTAAGTCATAACTCATTTGCATGTGTGGGATAATTTCACAAGAATCAACATAAACTGCACAAGATAGAAGTTGATAAAAGATGAAAAATGTCATCTTGGTCTTTCCTCTTTCTTAATCCTTTTCAGCCTGTTAGATGAACAAACAAGAACACGTTTTTCAGTTGAGCCCTCTTTACGTTCCCTAGGGGCGATGCAGTTAAATATCGTTCGCATATTAATATACCACAAAGATATAACTAGCTTTTTTGTTTACTTTAAAACCCAGAATTTGGAAAAGTATTATATTGAACTGAACAATTTTACAGAGAGAAACATGTGTGTCTATACTAGAGCTGACTGATGCTATTAAACTGGAAGACAGTTTCAACTATTACTATCTGCTTCTCTAATGAGAGTGATACTTCGAGATATATTTATAGTTTGAAGAATTCATTTGTGTGTATGGATAAGTGCCCACAATAATAATATAAGATATATTGTTATGGTCTTAGTTTTAAATACTTTTTTAAATTATTAATTTTTTTTTTTGGTGGGAGGCATTGTAAATTCAGTAAAACTTAGGCAGATTGATGGCACCCATAATTTTGTGAAACTTGTTCTGATAAGGAATTTAAGAAAATAGCTTATAAAATTGATAAAATTGAATTCTTAATCCACTAACCTTCATCCATATCAGAAGAAAATCTGTTTAAAATTCTTCCAACCGGATTGCAATCAAAAAATTCCATAGGGAAACGGATGACTTTTTCCAAGAGTTTGTTATGGCACCAATTAGCACCTTTAATTGTTGTCTATGAAAAATACAAAAAAAGATATTCAGACATTTTATAATGCATTGCCTGCAATATTTACTATCTTTGCTCAGGGGGTCTATGTCCTTTATTTTCCAATACAAAGGGACATAACTTACAAACTAACTTCTTATAATAACATATTTCACTGTAGCTTTTGAGTGAATTTAAAAATAGTGAAAACCAAATCCAAGTACTGAACATGCTCAATATTTCTTCATTTCAGGTTTTTAAATATAATTTAATAAATTTCACTTTTAAATTCTTACTTTTTATTTATATTAATATAGGGAAGATTGTTGGTGCTACCATCAACCCTCACTAATAATTATAAATGTGATCAATAACACGAGACCTTCGTTACAAAACAAATATGGGTTTTATTAAGAGAGAAAGTGAAGAATGCTGAGACGACATCCTGTGTGTGAGTGGATGTGTAAAGAAGAGAGGTGAAGGAGAGAGGTCCTTCTCTTCTGCTGGCCAGGCTCCGTCTGGTGACTGACCAAAGTTCTGGGAGTGGGGTCGAAGTAGTCCCTTAGATTCTCGCAGGAATCACTACGCGGTTCCGGCCAACTGGTCAGTAGGTGGCCGGATCACCTGGCGCGATTCCGGTTTGAGGTGACTGCTACATTTCTTTTCTACACACAAAAACAAACAACCTGACAAACATAGCATTGAATTCTCTTGAATCTTAATTTTACGACTTACTTTTACACACATTTTCAATTATGTTTCTGTTTCCAGTCTTTGTGTGTATGCTTTATTTTACCACTCTCGGCTACTTCAGGTAAACAAAGAAGCACACCCACATTTACTGTCACCGTAATGTTAAATGATGATGTTATTAATAATATACTAATAATCCATGACCAGCCAACACGTTCAAATATTTTTGTATGATTTTTTAAAATTAATAAACAATAATCTTTTTTTTCTTTTACTTTTTACTTATTTAAATTTTCTTATTTTAGCAATAGATTTGAAAATCTCAATACATTTGCTTCTTTTTGTTGGTCTTAATAAGAAAATTAAAACATGAAATAAGCTTTCAGGGAACTGGAGTTTAGATGAACACTTAAAATGTGCCCTAAAAAAATCTCAAATTATCCCCCCCAAAAAAAATAAATAAAAAAATAAAAGCAGATTAATAAGTAGGCAAAATTATTAAAGAATGTTTCAATTAGAAGGAAGTGTTTGGCAAACATACAATTTTATAACTCCCAAACAATACAGTGCATCTACACAATTGTCCACTCATATTAACTGTCATTAACTATCGGGGCAGCAAAGTTGGAGCATTGGTAAAAGTTTGGGCTCTGGAATCATAGTATGTGAGTTCAAATCCAAGTCAAAACCATTGTATTCACCTTTAGCTGCCTCAGGCAGATGGGGCTTGTTAACTCAGGAGAACATCTTATCTAGGTGAAGGGTAACACCGAATGCAAAAAGCCCGGGTAAGTGTACGTAGAAATAGCCTTGTGTCAAACTTTAGTTGGTGCTCACCAAGTAACTAAGATATTAACTATCAGTGGTTTTTACACTAGCATGTGAATTTTTGTAAAAATCAAAGGCTGTTTAGGTACCACTTTTTTTTTTTTGCCTAATGAGTTAAAAAAACTGGACGATTCATTGGAGGAAGAAATCAAAGTGACCTTGAAGTGAAAAAAGTATACATTGACCTGGTTTAGCTCAAGATTTATGGCCATAAGAAATTTCAATGGTATAGCTTAAAAATGTGACTATGTATAGATAATCTATCATAAATTGACAACCTTTTATATTAATATATATTATATATTTAAATCAAATTATTATGCTATGATTAAATGCAAAATCTTGCATGAATTTATAGCATAGTGCCAAGAGGCTATTTCATTCTTATTGGATCTCATCAGTGACATGCAATGTTGTTTACATTCCAAACCCCATGTGGAATTCAAACCTGTAGGCCACATTATGGGAAAGTTATGCATTCATAATCCCAATTTTTATAGTTTGACTCTTAAACATTGCCATGCTCTTCTTCCAAGAAGTTGATTTGTTTTTAAATCGATTTTTGATACTTATTGGGCATGTTCCAAAACAACAACTACCTAAAAACACTGTCAAATATATAAAACATTTTCAAAATTTTATTTTCATTATAATTGAATTAAACCAACATTCAGTTCAAATCAATTTTTATTCAAAATTAAATGAAGCAATAAAGATTTGTTTATTTTTTAAGTTTTTTTTTTTAATAAATAAAGAAGCATAGTGATGGAAATTATTAATTTATTTGGCTTTTTATGGACTTGTTTAAAACTCTCCTCATAGATCCCAAAGTTATCTATTTGTAGAGACCAATTTAAGAACTACTGCATCAAACAAGAATAAAAGGGGGGATAATTCTGTCTAAAACAAACCTTAGGAATGCAACTTAAAATAGTTTTTAATTCTCACTTTAGATTTTAGGGAATTTTCTTTTTATCTTTAAACTCTATTCTCCCCCCCCCATTTTCATAATAGAATTCTGTTGTTTTTTTTTGTTTTAGTTTGATTTGATTATATTATTTAAAAAGGTAAATAAAAATAACAATGATCAAAGTATTAAAATAAAATCAAAACGCAAAATTGACCTATTAAAAATATCCCTTCATTATATAAATAGTTACAATTAGATAGAATTAAAAAAAAATATACTTTCAGGTTTAATCTTACAAGATCCAAAACCTAAATGTTAAAAAATAGAATTTTCATTTCAGGGTTGTGTTGTACTGTCCTTTTTTTTTTTAGACAAAATAAATTCATTAATATATCTATCTAAAAGTCTGTTACATAAACTCTTTTTGCTTAACCCTTTGATTTATGAAAATTACCAAGTAGTCACTTGGAGTCGTTATATTAGAGGAACATATTAAAGCCAAAATATTAGTGTGTTCTCTTTTGCCTTATGTTGTCAAGGCCGATATATCAGCCTCATAAGATCCAAAGGGTTAATAAAAGGCTTTAGTAGCATTGAATGCAGTTTTAATGAAGTAATTTAAAAAAAAAAAGAAAAAGGAAATTTATTTTGAATTCTTTTTTTTTTTTTCAAAAAACTATATTTTGTATTTATTTTCTTTCTTTCCAGGTATTCTTCTGCAAAAATGTAATTTCAGGCAAAGAGAAAAATCTTTCATTGCAGAAACCATTTTTTATAAAAGAGTTTCATCAAAATGCCACAGTTTTATTATGACAAAGATGAACGATTTATGAATCTTGACTAATGATAGACAACAATATTTTAAGTCTACAATGATCTTCCATATCCAATTTCAATATTTTGTATAGATGTTCATATCTTGCTTTTTGGGGTTGGAATGATTATCTTATCATTTTGTGGTCAATCTTAGTGTTAGGTTCTTGCAAGAATTTTAAGATTTCTTAATTTTCTTAATTTTTGCTGAAAAATGGAAAAGAAAAAAAAGACATACCAACCAAATTGAAATACTTGGATATAGAAAATAAATGAAAGCTAACATAAGAATAAAAAAACAAAAACAAAATTGCTTTAAATTAAAACTTACAGGTATTATATTTTATTTTGTAAATTATTTAAGATTTTAACCTAATTTATTTCAAATTAATTATTAATATAAAAAGTCATTTTTTAATTATTTATTCATTTAATTTTTTTTTATGATAAAAATCTTTTAAACCTTAAATTTTGACGCTATTTAAATATAGCAATAAACTTTGAAACATAATTGAAGAATTTTAACTCTTGACATATAACATTTCTAATTTTCATTATGTTTAGAAAAGAGTCAGGAATTCAAAGGGTACGAAGTTTATTAATATTGGAAAATGGATTCCAAGAAATTGGCTTGAAGTTTTCAGTGTTGTTTTTTACCTGATTTACATCTTCACTCAAATCAAAATGCTTGCAGATAAAGAATCTAATTACTCTATAATGGATTATTCCAAACACATAACCATTGATGAAGATTTAACTTACGACATCCAAGAAATTCCCATAGAATTGAAGATAAGTTCAAGCCGTACAATTCGATCTAACAAAACAGCAGCTAACAACTTTCGGGAATATCTTCGAGAGAAAGGGTTTGATGACCAGTTTCAAAAGTTTGACAATGAAACCCTTAACAAGACATTAGGCCAATTTTATCTTGATGTCCGTCAGGCTGATGGAACCCACTATAAAGTGAACTCTTTGGAGAATTTCCGTTATGGAATAAACCGTTACTTGAAATCTTCTCCCTACTTCAGAAAACTTGATATTATTAAGGATGAAGACTTTTCGGATGCCAATCATTTTTTCAAAATGGCTATCTCGGAATTGAAACGTCTCGGCAAAGGAGATGTTGATCATCATCCTGTTATCACCGATGTTGATTTGAAGACTTTGTACTCATCAGTTCATCTGGATCCAAACACGCCTGCAGGACTTTTGAATAAAGTTCAATTTGATATCCGAATGTACTTTTTTCGTCGAGGCATGGAAAATATGTCCAAGATGACCAAATCGACTTTCAAAGTGATGCAGGATTCCGAAACTGGTTTGAAAATTGTGGTCAAGGTAGATGAGACTGGTAACCAGAAGGAAAATGACTATGAGAACTCTACAGGAATTATGCCTGAATGCCCTGGCAGCCACATGTGCCCGGTGAAGTCATTTCAGCTTTATCTGAGTAAAGTGCACCCAGACTGTGACCGTCTTTGGCAGCGACCAAGAGAACACTTCTATCACAACGATGACGTCTGGTTCTGTCGGTCGGCAGTTGGAGAAAAAAACCTTGCAAAATTTATGTCGAACCTAAGCAAAATGTGCACCCTCTCTCAAAGCTATACCAACCATTCTATCAGAGCTACTGGGGCTTCTATCCTGCGGAATTATTTTGAACCTGCCCAAATAATGGCAGTGATGGGTCAGAAATCTGCTCTGTATCTCTCTGGTTATCAGAGGATTAGTAATAAAGAAAAGATATCAATGGGACAAGCTATCACTGCCAGTTTAGGTAATGGCCCATCACCTTTGACCTTTCCTTCATCTTTAAAGTCAATGAGTCATAATGTTGAAATCGATACTGGGACAATACTTTTAGAAAACCAAGAAAGAAACTTTAACCTGGTAAATATATTTCATATTCTATTCATTGTGTTTAATGATATTTCATAGTTTTATTGTGTGATCTCACTCTTGTTTAATAAGCCAGTTTCTTTGGTATAAACTGATCCTTCTGGCTTCATTAAATAAGGTGAATTATGTCTTTTCTATTCTGTGATTGGTTCAATTTTATTCTCCCTCCATATATAATGTATTGATCCAATTGCTATGATCATATCCTATACTCATTAGACTAAAAAATAATTCAACACTTGCTGAGAAAACAATTTTACTTTATGCCCCACCCCCTATTCAAGCTTCTGATTGTACATTTAATTTTTCTATCAGTTATTTGCACTGCAGACATTAATTGAATGTAGCACTCTGGACGACTCTTTACTCTGGCTTGCTCGGTTTAAACTCTCCCTTTCATTGGGCTAATTTTCACACAAGTCTTTTTTATTTAAACGGCATATCAATCTTTTTAGACCCTTTAATGCCAAAAACAATCATGTTTTGATAAACATTTTTTTTTATTGCACTCATAGTTTTTTAGATAACACTATTTGATCCATAGCTAGAGGAGATGTAGGGATTCATACCTTTCCCATAGTCTAATGTGAATGTAAATGGAACAATTGAGATTTAAACTTGCATATTATAATTCCAATGTCTGACTCCCTATCCACTGCCCCAAGTAGACCTCCTTTTCATACTAATATCCTTGCAGAATACATGAATTCATGTATCTTTCCAGTCTGGGGTGTTTTTCTCAACTGCATATCTCAGCAGATGTTGTAAAATTTAATTCCACACCTATATATACATATACGTTATGACAATGTTTCAGAGCACATACCCAGAGATCCTGCAGTAAACTTGTATGCAATGGCATGACGGTTTGAAGATCTCTGGGTCAAATCGTAGCATATATATATATATATATATATTAGTTAATTGTAGACACGGAGTCAACGGGAGTCGACAACTGCCAGTTTCACGCTGTGCGTTCTTCAGGTCGAAAGCTTTCGACCTGAAGAATTAACTAATATATATATATATATATATATATATATATATATATATATATAATTTTTTAAATTTTTTTTATTGATGTTGATAGTGGTTGTTGCTATGGAATCCTCAAGATCAGGTGGTTATTGTTTAAGAAAAACAAAGAAATAAACTTAAATAGTTTTATTGAAAATATTTGGATTAAAAGGTTTTTGGCAAATGGAACTGCCATTAACGACTCCAAATATTCCAGATTTTATGATTTGAAAATAAATTGATTGTAAAACACCACCATCAGCAGCAGCAGTTCTAGGTCTCATATTCACAATTATATTTATTATTTGAATATTTGATATTCCATTTTTACTGATTAATGTAATCATTTTCATTTGAATTCAAAGATTCCTGCAAGTTAATTAAAACCATCAATTGAAACCTAATATTGTCAACTCATTACAATTATATCCATGTTCTGTTTTAGGCAGCAACGGTAGAGCATTGGTAAAAGCTTGGGCTCTTGAATTGTGAGTTCAAATCCCAATCAAAACCATTGCATTCACTTTAGCTACCTCTGGCAGATGGGGCTTGTTAACTCTGGATAGCAACTCATCTAGGTGAAGGGTAACACTGAATTAAAAAAGCCCAGGTTTATATAGTGCATGTTAAATGTGCCAAACTTTGTTTGGTGCTCGACCAAGTAGATATAATATATATGTTCTGTTGTTTGTTTTTTAAAATGTATTTTTGTTTCATATTATGAAAAACTTTTTTCCATATTCCCTTGCCACTAAGATAATTAGGGAAACCTATTATATTGGAAACCAGTTAATGCCTTTTGTTTATTTTTTTTTTTACTAAATTAATTTCTAAAGCTTTTCTTCAATGCAGTTGAAAAAGCATTTTATACAAAGTCAATACCGTGCATTTACAAATTTTAGTGGTCTGGATCATTTTTAAAAAAAATAACTAATGTAGTTTTTTTCTGAAGAGCTGTACATATAAAAAGTATATTTTTAAATAACAATTGTGGTTTCATTTTCTAAAAGCCTAAGGATGCAGGGTCCCCTACAACCACAACTATTTAAATTTTATAACTATATAGATATATTAAGAAGTTGCATTTTATTTTTTTTTTATACAGTTAGGCCAAAAAGAAACTCTGCACTTATGTTTTTTTTTTCCAAACACCACAAATTTAAGCTGAATATAATAGTATCTGTTTAAACAAGCTACACCTCATTTAATTCGGCTTTTTATACAACTTGGTTCAAATAAAACCATTCAGCCTGATCATCAGTAAGATTATTAAATTAAGGCATTCTGGGAAATAAAATAGTTAAATTCAAAACTAGAAAAAAAAAGCATCTAAACAGAGACTCAAATACAAACAGGAATTCAACTCCAAAACACTGAGATTAATATCATCAAAGTCAGTCAAACTTTGACTATGACTAGTGGAGGCCTCAGTATTCCACCTTAGCGCCCAACTGGTGTGCGCAGGTTATTATTGGTGCAGTATCGGTTGCGCATCAGGTAGACACCCGCTGAACCTCCAATGCCCACATCCAGTGAAGCGAACCTGCAACAACTGGCAGAAGAGAAGGCCACAGGGCTTTTGAAATCAGTGCTGCCCTTCATCTAGATGAGCTACTCTCCTGGGCTAATGAGCCCCATCTGCCTGAAGCAGCTAAAGGGAATGCAATGGTTTTGACTGGGATTTGAACTCTCGTAAAACAATTCCAGATATTCTTTTAGCAATGCTCTTATACGATCTCAGAGCCCAAGCTCTTACCAATGCTCCACTATCGATTGATATACCATTAAACAAATGAACATAAATTTTAATTACATATTTAAAGACTATAAACTTATCTTTTTAAATTATAATTAGAATAGTTATTTTTATTTACATGGAGAACTTTAAGAATCAGTTCTTTCCTTTAATTAAGATAAATGTCACTATAAAAGTAATTATGAAAACTTATAATAATTCAAGATGAGTGAATCATGACCTTTAAATATTTAATTGTAATTAGGATTTTTTTTCTATTTCTTATTTGTTATTTCACATAAATTCCTCCTTTTTTTTCTTCACTTTGTTTTTGTACATTTTTGTATGTTTGTATCTTATGTAGAGACAGACATATTCAGAGTACAATGGAAAAGTTTATAGTGATTTTCTAGGTTTGGTTTGTAGTGTATCGCTTTAAATGCCCACTTGGGAAATGTTCCTAAAAAATATTACTTACATGAGTCACACGAGAACTAAATTAGATAGAAGTACGTACCGGTAGCAAAGATTTTAAAAACCTTTATATTTCAATTTTAACCTGCTTATCTTATTGTACACATGAATACAAAAATATCAAAACAAAAGTTTAAAAAAATATCTTGTTTAGTTTTCAAGTTAGGATTTTTTTACCATGCAAGAAATTGACTCAGACAAATTGCCATTACAATATGGCAACTTTGAAACCAACTGACAAAAAAACTAATGGGTAAAAATGTCGCAAAAGATGCTTTTATCAATCTTGGTATATCAATAAAATAGCAGTGACAGTGGAGCATTGAAAAAAGCTCAGACTCGAGAATTGTAGTACGTGAGTTCAAATCTTAGCCAAAACCATTGTATTCACCTTTAGCTGCCTCAGGCAGATGGGGCTCATTAACATGGGATAGCAGCTCATCTAGGTAAAGGGTAACACCGAATGCAAAAAGCCAGTGCCAAAAAATGGCCTTGTGCCAAACTTGAGTTGGTGCTCACCAAGTAAATATAATATCAATAAGATAGTAAAAAAAAAAAGTATGATTACTTTTGATTCAATCTGATCTTTATTTTTGAGGTGTGAAAATTGAACATTGTTGGTAAATTTTCTATGATAAGGGGCGTCTATACATAATGAAATAACTAAATGGGTTAGAAGATTTTCCTTACCAGAAACAATGTTAATAAGATAAATCAATACTCTATAAAGTATTATAAATTTGTAAATTTTTAAAAAGAGATTTCTAAATGGGGGGAAAATGTTATTTTGTGTCATAGAATGTAACAGTTTTCAAGAGTAAAACTTGATTTATAAGTTGATTTACTTCATTGACAATGCAGTGATCTAACAATAAAATCTAGAAAGTGTTCTTTTTGTATCAACTTTGTTGTAGACTTAGTAAATTTATTTTGAGTCACTTTTAGAGTGAGTAATGTGCTCAAAAGTATGCTATTGATATTATTATAGAATTGTCAGAGCTTCTAATGATTTGTAAAGACCAGCCAATTGCTAAATAATAAACACTGAATTTAGAGTCAATAGAAAGTTTTTAAAAAAATCTGAAGTAAAATTGTTTGATAACACAAAAACAGTAAAAAAAAACAAAAAAAAAGCCTTAAAGAAAGGAATACTTCTAAGCTAAACCAAAAAAACACATAGATTTCTACTAAATATGAAGCCATTTCACAAGCTTAAAGTTAAGACTTAACTGCATAAAACTTTAAACATGTCTGAAAATAAAATTAGAAATTGACAATTAGCTTTCAGTAGAAAAAGTAAAATGGAAGAAAACCTAAAAAAAAAAAAAAAAAGAGAATAAAAGAAAATAATGCCTTTTAAAAGGAAACACCTTTAACGAAACATTTGACACTTCAAATTCTTCACCAGAAACAAAGATAAGGTTATGCATTAGCTAAAGTGGAAACCTTTATACCAAATCCATTAAGGTGTCTTAAGTGCCACAGGTCTGGACGCTCGACCCAAAACTGCAACAGGACTCCATTTTGTGTTAGATATGGAATAAGTGGAACTGGTCATACAAGCTTTGGGCCCCCGCAGACCCCACAATTGCAGGGGGGCACAAGCTCTCTAAAAGCCATTAAATAGTGCAAAAAGACATCAACGGTGGATGTGGCGGATGATGTCCACAGTGATACAATGGCACTGAAGGTGGATAAAGACTGCCACAGAGGATGACCTCCAGTCATCGTGGTTCTGTCCATGCCATTGGAACCAGGTCCTCCTCCGCCTAAGGGTCGTGTAGTAACTGCAGGTGCATCAGTCTCCCCATGTTAAAAGACATCATGCACATGCATGCACATGCATCCTCGCAAAAGGGTCCACAAAACCAAGATGGAGGACAGTCATACTCAACCACAAGTGTCTGCCAATAATGTACTAAAGAACGTTATATAGAAGCGCACTCATCAAAACCTATGAGTAATGTGTATCTGGTCCCTAACTGACCAAACCCAATCTAACATCAAACAACCCAACACTAGTCAATGTACTGTAAAAGCCAATCAATCAATCCACCTGCAGTGCAGATTTTTAAACAGAATACTAAAATAAACATTCTCAAAACATATGTTAATTGTATTCAGAAACTCTTCCTACATATTTTTTTCCTTAAAGCGACCGTAAAATGGTTAATAGGTTGAAAATCATGAACAATGAACTAACAATCAATAAATGTAAGCAGAGAGTGAATTGCACTTTTTGATAGATTTTAATAATCTCCTCACACAGTTTTCATTCATGAACAGTGAATTGACTCTTTAGATTTAGACTATCATGTCTGACCTGCAAAAAATAACTGCATAAAAATGTTACTAAAAAAAAAAAAGAATTTGTATTAAATAATGAAATAAGGATAATAACTATGAATAACATTTGAATGGTTTAAAAATAAAAGAATCGAATGTCTCTGCTGTGTGACACAATACATAGAAAACCTCCAAAAAACTAATACTCATCATTATTCCGAAAAAGATTATGAAAAAGTTTCAAGCTGGTCAACTCATGAATTTTGTATTCAATAATTTCAAATAGATTATATTTTGTAGATAATGCCAAAAATTTAAGTACAGCCCTCATAGCTCAGTCACTATAGCATATTATATTTTCTTGGGGAGCACCGACCCAAGTTTGGCACAGGGCCATTTTTTCGTGCTCTTACCAGGGCTTTTTATATTCGGTGTTACCCTTCACCAAGATGAGCTGCTCTCCCGAGTTAACGAGCCCCATCTGCCCGCGGCAGCTAAAGGTGAATGTAATGGTTTTGACTGGGATTTGAACTTGCGTACTATGATTTCAGAGCCCGAGCTTCTACCAATGCTCCACTGTTGCTGCCCAAACAAATAATAAATATAGTATAATCATCATTTATTTTCTCAAATAACTTTTAAATAGTGTTTTAACCATAGTATAGCCATAAAAAGAAGTTAATCGGTCATTATCAGCCCAATATCTAAGACAATACTATCAACACACTGCAGTTTAATAAATGAGGGCATATGTCCATGTTCTGTGTTATATCAAAGATTTTTTATATAAATTTTCTATATACAAAAGGAAGAAATTGATGAAATAATGCATAAATAAAGTAAATCTTGAATAATATTTATTACAGTAACTTTTGAACCCTCATTAAATGTTTTCTTTATTCCTCTATTGTACCTTGTCTAACTTTTTACCTGGTTAGTCCAAAGTTTGACGATAGACAAGGTTTTACTGTACATAAAGAAGAACTTAATGAAATAATGAGTAAATAAAGTAAATCTTGAATCTTTATTAAAAGTTTCCTTTAGTCCTCTCTCATACCTCGTATAACCTTCTATCTTACCAATCCTAAGTTTGACAAAATGCAAGTTTTTGCTATTTCGGAATCCTTGGGATGAGGCTTGAAGATTTGTACAACTATTATTTGGACTGTTGTCCTCATCCTTATCATTGCT
>JAUZSX010244145.1:0-15371 GCA_034780655.1 Idiosepius hallami
AAGTTTTGCAGCAGTCTAGGATGTTTGTTTGATGGTATATCAACCTTTTCCTGGAATGTTACAACTTAGATCAAAGATAAGCCACAGGTCATAGGGACCTTTGCACACTGCTCCGTCTATTCGAAATTGCTATTTGCACACGGCTGCATCTATGAAAAAGTCCTATTTGTGCATGGCTGCATTTATTCTAAAGTGCTCTTTGCATTGGGCTGCATCTATTTTTAAGTTCTATTCACACACAGCTCCCTATTCAAAAATGCAATTTACACACTGCTGCATCTATTTAAATTTGTATTTGCACACTGCTGCATCTATTGAAAATTGTATTTGCACACTGCTGCATCTATTGAAAATTTTATTTGCCCACTGCTGCATCTATTGAAAATTGTATTTGCACACTGCTGCATCTATTCAAATTTGTATTTGCACACTGCTGCATCTATTCAAATTTGTATTTGCACACTGCTGCATCTATTCAAAATTTTATTTGCACACTGCTGCATCTATTCAAATTTGTATTTGCACACTGCTGCATCTATTGAAAATTGTATTTGCACACTGCTGCATCTATTCAAATTTTGTTTGCACACTGCTGCATCTATTCAAATTTGTATTTGCACACTGCTGCATCTATTCAAATTTTGTTTGCACACTGCTGCATATATTCAAAATTGTATTTGCACAGTGCTGCATCTATTCAAAATTGTATTTGCACACTGCTGCATCTATTCAAAATTGTATTTTTACACTGCTGCATCTATTTAAAAAATGCTATTCACACACTGCTTTTCCTTTAAAAGAATGTTTATCCAAAAATGATTGTTTTCCACATTAAATAACCTAAAAAGGTTGACATTCAGTAAATCAAACAAACTTATGTCCAACATTTAGAATCATTATGCCAGTCTCTTTTTTTTTCATCTTTATTTTTCAGCCTCTAATCATGTCATTTTCCTTTCTTTTTTATTTTTCTCTATTTTAGTTTTTCATTTTTCTTTTTGTTATACTTTTTTTTGCATTTAATTTCCTTTTTTTTGTTTTGTTCTTAATTTTTCTTTTTTTTGTTTCATTTTGTTTTTCTCTCTGTCTTTCTTTTAATTTTCTTTTTCTTTCTCTTATATTCATTCTTTCTTTCCCTTTCCTTTTTCTTTCTTTTCTTTTTCTTTCATTTTCATACTCTTTCTCTTTTTTGATTACCATTTTGTTTTTTATTTCTCTTTTTCTTTCAATTTTTTCTTTTTCTCTTCTTTACTTCCATCTTCCTTTTTTGTTCTTCCTTTCCACTCGTTCCTCTCCTCTTTTTCTCTTGTTCCCCATAACCTCCCACTCCTCCCCTGACAGCTGTTCCACCCAATCCTAATATTTTTCTTCCCTTAATTTCTCACTATTTTTTCAGCTTTTTACCTTTTTACTCCAATCCTGTCCCTGAACCAAAATTAAAAAAAAAGAAAAACAAAACAAAAAAAACTATAAAAAAATTTATAAAATCACACCTTTAAAAGCTCTCCCCCAAAAGAGCCCCTCACCAAAAAATACCACAAAAAAATCGACCCCAAATTACACGGTAGGAGAACAGAAGGCGTTCCTATGTCCCCAGGCCTTGTACCTTGTTATAGACTTCTTCCAAGGAGGCACATGCAGGCCTGTCTGTCTGGTATCAGGCCTCAGAGATTTTTATCATCTTTTGTCTTGCTTGAACAATCCAACTGCCCTCCCTCCCTTTCTCTCTTTCCTCACCCTAATGTTTTCCCCGAGACACATTAGTTTCTTGTCTGTCGCTGCTGCGGGTAGAAATTTGAGGGATGGCAATGAAGATTTATGCTTTTGTCTTCCCTTTGCGTGTCTTACATATTTTAGGAAACAAAATAAAAAAAAAATTCTTTCTATTTAGAGTTCAGCAGTGTAAGAGCGCTCAGAGAGGAAATATTTCCACCAAGATATTTTCTTGTCTTATATCTAATAGAATTAATTTGGTAATCCTTAAGCATAATTTAAATTTACTGAAATTGAGAAACTGTAGTAGTGGTAATAATAATGATAATAATAAGTTTTAATAATGAATAATAATAAAACGAGTAACACTAATGATAATAATAGAATTAGTAATAACAGATAATCATAGTAATAATCAATAATAAAACATAAGTTTAATAATAGATAATCATAATAATTGATAAATAAGACCTAACACAATAACATGTAATCCTAGAAATCATAAAATTAGTAATAAATATTAATAAATAATTATGATTAATCCCTGCGAGTTAAACACTAGTATTTGTGAGTGATTTTTTTTCTATGTGGTGACTAAAAATAATAAAACACTTATATTTTGGTGAGTCATTTTTTTTACTGACAATCTTCCAGATGTCATTTCAACCTTTTTTTTAGTTAAACAAAGTCAAATTGTTTAAAGAATAAAAAGTTTAATAGAAAATAGAAAAATTGACTCTAATTTTTTTAACAGGGCTGTTTAAAAAATGTCTTGAGAATTTCCATAAATTTTTATGCAGAAGAAACAGTGGTTATGGATTATATATTCTTAAACAGTAACTAAGTTTTGATTTATTGGTTTATTCATAACATTAGACTGAAATAGCATTTTGTAGGTTTGGCTAATAACTTTTCTATATGGCTAGTAAATGAAAATGTTTAGTTAGCAAAGGTCAACTAAAAGTAAATTTGTTCTAGAGCCCTATTAATAATGAATGAGGATAGTAGTAATAGAAGTAAATAAAAACAATTTAACAAGTTTTTGGATCGTTGTTTAATTCTTTAGGTCATTTAATACCAAAATCATTTTTGATAAACGTTTGTCCGCATAACATTTTTTTAATAATGCAATACATACTATTTAATCCCTAGCTGTAGGGAATGTGGGATTCATACTTTTCCCAAAGCTATCATTCCAAACAGAATGACTGGTATTCAAACTTGCATGGTTCTAAATTCTGAGTGTGTATCTACTGTCCTGAGTGGAGTTCCAGTTTAAAATGGCATTTATTGTTATAGATGCACAGTAACTTTTTGGACACACTTTAAAATATACATTTTTAGAATGCATTCTAAATGATAGAAAACCTTTCATGATAATATGTCCCTTTGAAGTGTCCTTATTTTCATTTATTTTGTTTATTTTCTCTTTAAATTTTTTTCTTTCTAAAAATTCTTATTTTTAAAAATCGATTTTTCTTTCTCTCTTTTTCAGTGCTGCAAACAACAAGAGATTCCACAAAAGTAAGAAAACATTTGTTTTTGTCTTTGTCTTCCATCTTGTTTCATCTGCATTCAGATATTTTCTACTTTGTAATTTACTTGGTCAAGCACAAGTCCAGGTTGGGCACAAGGCCATTTTAACATACTCTTATATCCTTGGGCATTTGCAATCAGTGTTGCCTATCACCTAGATGAGTTACTATTACAATCTGATGATCCCCATTGCCTGAAGGGGGGAACTTGTGTACTACGATTCCAGAGTCCAAGCTTCTAACAATACTCCACCCTTGCTGCCCAGTTTTTTATAGAAGTTAGTTCGCCATTTATATGGTCAAGTTATGTTGGAGGCACTGGTTTGTATCAGATCACTGAAGTTATGCAATATTCAGCCTTGTCAGTACTTAGATGTGTGACCATTTAGGATTATCCATGTACTGTATCTTTCGCTGGGATATAGAGATACCAATGTTATAGTCTGAAGGCGTGGTTAAATTACTGGGAAGGAGTAATTCGACCAAGACCTCAGCAGTGGACCTGGCGGAACATCACAACAGCTGGGAAGGCATATGAAGGAGAACACCAAAAAGTAGAAGGTCTGTGACAAAAGGGCAAACCTGGGTAGAGAACAACATTTAAATATTTTACACTATTCGATTTAAATGTTGTTCTCAACCTGGGTTTCACCATTTGAATCATGAAGAACACCTAAGAGTAGAAGGTCTGAAACCGTTTATTTAAATATGCAACAAAATCCATATTTGGAAAGAGAACAAAATATGGCTCTGACTTATCAAAATGATCAGATGTGTTCTAGACCATTATATTAAGTAAGAAATATCGTCTTTTTTTGTCTTAGTTCAGCAGGGTCGAAAGAGTTAAATTCAACTGAAGCTTGAAATATAGTGTCAGTTATCATATACATTCTATTATCTTTTCAAATGTTGATTTTGGCAGGGCAATGTTGGAACTTATTTTCCATATTTTCTAGCAAAAATGAATTGCGTGTGGGTGTATATCTATATATATCTATAAGGGATGATTATAGATGGTTGGAACATGTGTCACTTTGAAGAATTGGTGTGTGATAAAAATTTCTGAATTGTAAATAAATAGTGTGAAAGTTTATATTTGATAAAAGCAAAAAAATATCAACACCAGCTGGATTGTATTGTTTTTCTCTTTCTCTTTGTTTCTTTTTCTTTTTCCATCACTTTTCTTCTTCTTTATTTTC
Organism: Idiosepius hallami; assembly: GCA_034780655.1. Classification (NCBI taxonomy): domain Eukaryota; kingdom Metazoa; phylum Mollusca; class Cephalopoda; family Idiosepiidae; genus Idiosepius; species Idiosepius hallami. Next base: position 4,448 of record JAUZSX010244145.1, read on the forward strand.
CTTCTTTTTTTCTTTTTCTCCTTTCCTTTCTTTTTATTGATTTTCTTGTTATTGATAATGATCCAACTTAGTATCGGTAACAAGTAAGCAATAGGCTTGAGTGGGCAGGTAGATTTGCCGTTTTGTTTGTCAATTTATGTACATATAGAAGGAAGGTCGACGTGGCCCTGTGAATAGGCAGTCAAACTTTAGAATCGTAGTATGCAAGTTCGAATCCATGTCATTCCTTCTACATTGACATGTCATCTAATACCTTTGGGAAAGGTATGAATCTCCATCTTCCCTCCAGCTATGTGTAACTTGTGTTAAAAAAAAAACTATGTGTATCAAATAATGTTTATCAAAAGTAATTGTTCTAGGCATTAAAATGACATAAAAAGGTTGATATGCTGTTAAACATGAAATAAAGAAATAAAGTATATATAGTAGGGATCTATATTGTGAATGAAACAATTGCATTTCTAGATGTTTGTCCTTTTTTTTTTTTTCAAATGATGACTAAAAATTAAAAGACGCTTATCTTTTGGCATCTGTTTTTTTGGTTTTTTTTTTTAGAAAAGACTTTTGGGTCCTTTTCATGTCTTAAAAATCTGTATCATCTTTTAATAGTTAATCTTTTAAATGTTACATGTTAAACATTGATTTATATTTTCTTTAATTTATGATTTTATTCTTTTATACCAATACACAAACACATACAAGGGTATGGAGAACTTTTAATATTGGAGGATTTTCTTTCAAATACTGAGCAAAAGCGTCTTCTAAACTTTTATCTTATTTTTATTTTTCAATTAACTGAAAATAGTCAAATTATTTAAACAATAAAAGTTTAACAGAATAGAAAATAGAACAATATACTCTGTTTTTTTAACAAGGATGTTTAAATGCAAAGGAAAAAGTAGTTCTAAATAAAATAGATTATACTTTCTTAAACTGTAATTGAGTTTCAAATTATTAAGCGAGGGTTAGAACAGTCTTAATACAGATTCATAATGATTAAAGCCGTTTCAATACTGATATTTCCCCATTTCCATAATGTTAAAGATCGTGGGATCCTCAGTGCTTTCTTTTCTTTAACTTTTCCTTACTTAGCATATCCGCACCCATAGCACGTTGATTACTCACCAAAATTTTTAATTTGAAGTAATTTACCCTTGATCCCCGACCACTGCTCTAATGTATATACGATATGTATAGGCTTTCTATAATGGACTTTCTATGTATAATGTCTTATATGGAGTAAAAAACTTTCTCTAATGATGTATGTTTTTATGTTCAATGGTTAAAATGCTATATTTTAAATTTTTTTTTGTGATTATCCGAGTTATGCTTCATACAATCTTTTTATGGCTAAGTATTATGTTTAAGGTTACACCTATTTCTGTTCTTCAGAAATCCACCAAATCGTAATTGATTTTATTCACAATTTTTCTTCTTTCCACATGTTACCAATTGACTCTTTATTAAACTTCAAATTCATGTCTAGGTTACTTTTTTTTTTTTTTTTTTTTTTATTATTCCTGTGGTATAAAATCTTAGGTCAAATTAGAAAAATAACAAATTGGCACTGATATTGTCTCTAAAGTAATTCATCTTCCAAAGAAAAGAAACTTTTTTTTCCAATCTTATGCAAATTAATAAACTTTGTTTCAATTATTAAATGGATACAGTTTAAGACAGATTGATTTTGCTAGGAAAGTCAAAAAGGTTTCTTGTTAGATGGCAAATTGAAGAACAATTTAGATTCAATAGTACAGTTGTAGCTTAAAAGACAGGGTATTCCAAAATAAATGAAACCCATTAATTTCATTACCATTTATTAATAAAACAAAATATGACATAATATTGAGGACTGAAATTTCATGCCTTTAGCTATATTTTAAAGTTTTTTTCTTTAGAAATAAATATTTAATTCTCCAACTATCCTAAATAATGTGGAAGCATGTTTAAACATTCTTATAAGATTTAGTCTCTAAGTCGTGAAGCAAAAGACCTTTTCTTCTAATTTCCAAGCCATGGGGTTTTAAAATGATGATTGTTATTTATAACTGCTATCAAATCTGCAAAATATAAAAATATAGGGTTAAAATATACATATTTATCAGCATTTTTATGGGATTCATTTTTTTTTTTTTTTGGGGGGGGGACACCCTGTATTTTAGAAGTTTTGATTTGAAATGATAATTCTAATAAGGATAGCAATTACCTTTGGAAAAAAAGGAGAAAAAAATGCTGTATGTTAGAGATTTGAATAATAGTTTAATCTAACTTGGGTAATAAACAGTTTAGAGTGAGATTAAAATGTGTGTCAAGAAAAGGCTTCTTCCTTGAGGTAGGACTCTGGAGAAAAGTATGAATGCCCAGATTCTCTCCAGCTTTGGATTAAATAGTGCATATTGTGTTATTTAAAAAAACTACTTGTGGATAAAAAATATTTATAAAGAATAATTGTTCTCAGCATGAAATGAAATAGAAAGGTTTATATGCTACACAACAATCAAATCAAGAGATAGGTCAGTTAAGTTAATAACTTATAGAAGCTTACTATATTTTTGGTGTTTTACTAACATTTTTATTTCTGTCATTTTTTTGTATGGACATATTTGTTTATAACGGCATAATTCTTAATTCATATATGTATATTAGGTCATCCTATAAATTCTAAAATTATTCTTAATTTTTGTTGTTTTTTTAGTTCTATAATGGATATAAATTAAAATGTGGATTTCAGTAGAAAGAAAATTGTGAGAATATTTTTCTTAAGTTTTAGCTGCTAAAATATTTAACTTTGACACATCATTAAATGACCCTCAAACGTTTCAATTGTTGATCATAATGTGGGGAAGTTTATTTTGGAAATGTTTCATTGTACTAAAAATATTTCTATCCTGATTCACTTTATTAGGAAATAAATTTTTTTTTTTCAGAATGAAATCGTCAAAGCATATCGTAAACTTGCACGGAAATGGCATCCGGACAGGTTCAAATCAGAGGTAAATCTTGTATTTTGTTCGTTTATTTTTTATGGGTTTAGTGAGTAATATGGACTATCTGGAGGAAATCAAAAAGTTCTAGAACGAATGACATAAACTCAATTTGAGTGAAAATAGATCTACAAAAATTTATCTAAGGAATGGCCCGATGGAAACATCACTTTTAGAAATGTATTGAGTTAGATGGATCTTATGTAGAAAAATAATTTTGCCACTTCCAAAAATAATTTTTTTTCAATTTGTCTTAAAACTTTTTGGTTTACGTATATGTGTGTGCATGTTACAGATAATATATGTGTATATTTTATAGACTATATGTTACATATATATCTTAGTCTATTGTGGGTTATATATGTTATGGTTATGTGTGTTACATGCTGTATGTGTGTATATTACAGATTGCAAGCTCATGTGTATGTTACAGGGTGTGTGTTATGTGTATTTAGTCCGTTTTCTAACAAGACTTGAAGGCTCCTGAGTGCATGGCTTACACATCTGCTTCTATAGCCATTTGCACACTCAACTGCCAAGGAAAAGTTGAGGACATCCATGACCTTTGCACCAAGGGGACGATGCGGATGATGATGCTTAGGAGCTTTACAAACCTATTGAACAATGAAGATGATAATCATAGACGTGTAAATTGTGTGAAAATACCAGAATGAGGAAATTACTATGAAAGTAATTGAACCTTACCAAAAAAGTAGCTTTTTAAAAATTATTTTCATCCTATCAGCATACTACTTCACCGAGTCTATGACAGTCTTAAGGTAATCCAAATCGTAAAAGTTCAAATAATCAAATACATAAGTCTTTGGGTCATCAGGAGAGAATATGCACCATGACCAAATCTGACCTAATGATCAAGATTAGGAAAATTGTCTAAAGTTTTAAATTAATCTCCTGAATGTAAACAAAGTAATCTTGTAAACATGAAAATCTAGACATTTTTTCTAAAAAATTGTAAACTACTGAAATTTGTAAATGTTTTTTTAATGTCATTCCTTTTATCTGTATTTTTAGGAAGATAAAGCGACTGCCACTGTTATGTTTCAAAAAATAGCCAATGCTTATGAGGTAAGTAAAAAAAAAAAAAAAATGATTATTCTTCAAAATCATTTTTAGAGGTTGCCAGAGTTTACTGGTACAATCAAAGGATTAATTAGTTGATTGTATTTTTCCGGAGTAGTTAACACCCCTATGTCCACTATAAAAACATGGATTCTTTATAGTTATTTTTGTAGAAATTTATATATCGATTTCATAAGCATTTATATTGGGTGCCTAGGGTAAAACCTAAAGTATAAAGGGGTCAGCAAGTCAAAAAATGAAAAAAAAATGGCCTAAAAAATAGCTTAAAAAATAGAAATGCCATTCAACTTTGAAAAACTATGTAAACAAAAAAGGATATTTATCAAAAAATCACAGAAGAAAGAAATCAGTAAAACTAATTGTTTGCTGTGTCAAATGACTAAACAACTGAATAGACCATTAAACATAACCAAATAAATGAATGAATGCTATAAAAAGAGTGAACTTTATTGGTTTTTTTTTTTCATTTTTGTTTTAGATTTTAAAAGATGAAGAGCAAAGAAATGATTACAATTATATGTTGGATAATCCAGGTAATTTTTCTTTATTATTTATTTCTTATAATTCTAATGGACATCTATCCATGTTGGATTATTCAAGATTAGGCTTTATGATTTCAACTACTTTAAGTTTATTACAACTAATATATCAATTTATATATATATTGGCACCTCAAATTATTGCATTTCAAAGAACTTCTATTAAAAGAGTTAATCTTACTCTTAAGATTTTGGCAATACCTACAGAATCCTCCATACATATATATGTATATAAAACAAAAATAATATAAAAAAAATATATATACAAAAAAACAAAATAAGAATATAACTAAATAAAATAAGACCTAATTATTTCTATATTGTTTACATATTTTACTGAGATTTGTTCCATTGATAATTGTTTTTTTCTCAAAAGTCCAAAAGAAGAAAATTAAAAAAAATTGAATGTTTTTGAAATTTTTTTAAGAGTTCTGTTATGCAAGTTTTTTTCTTTATTTTTTAGTTATTTGTAATTTTGTTTTTTGTAGCTTTAACAATTTTATTTTCCTTTATTTTTTTTCTATCTATTCATTTGATTTTTTTCATTCAATTTGTTTTTCAGATGAATATTATTCACATTATTTTTATTATTATCGAAGAACAATGGCTCCCAAAATAGATGTCCGGATTGTCATTGCAGTGTCCATTTCAGTCATATCAATTATTCAGGTTAGCTTTCAAGAAATCATTTTACATACACACTCACATATATGTGCACACATATAACTCCTTTATCAAACTAGTTGTCTTATTTCGACCACTAGTCTGATAATGGAGTTATAGCTCCGAAATATAACTGATAATGTATAATTCCATTACCAAATTGGTGGTCTTTTTTCAACTATAATAGAGTTATAACTCCGAAATATAAACTCACTATTACCTTTAACACATCATCTTAATAAACCTTATTAGTTAAGTGAAGACATGAAGTCAACAGCCTTCGGTGACTGTCAATTTCTCACATGCGCGATCATCAGAGTAAAAGCTGATGACCGTGCAGGCGAAAAACTGATAGTCACCGAAGGCCGTTAACATTCTTAAGGTAAACCAATATATATATATATATATATATATATATATGCACTTCATCAATCAAGGGCCTGAGAAAAAAAAGGACTTGAGAATGTTATAATGGTGAAGAACTGTGAGTGCATATTCACATTTTAAAGATGATATTTAATATATGCTTTCCTCAGATGAAAAAATTTGGTATCGTGTACATTACCAAACAAGAAATTGAGTGTATAAATGCTATCAATCTTAACCCTAAACTCTCTATCTATTTATCATATATATATATATATATATAATTAGCATATAATTATTTTCAGTATTTAAATGCATGGAACAATTACAACACAGCCATTGTCCATTTATCTAAAGAACCCAAATATCGCATTCGAGCGACAGAGATTGCCAAAAGTGAAGGACTGCTGAACACAAATAGGAAGAGAGACAAAAGAAAAAAAGTAAGTATTTTCTATTTATTTGACAAAGCAAAATTGGACTTGGGAATGAGAGATGAGATTGACAATTGCTTTAATAAACATCAACTCTACTTAAAAAAAAAGTTTCTTTATCTTTTCAATTCAGAGCCAAGGTCTTCATTGATAATCAAGATGAGCTTGTTTAGTTAAATAATGACTTTTTCCATTAATTTTTCATTTTTATTATTGGGTTGTCCCAAAAGTTCATAAACATTTCTGAGGGAAACATTTCAATTCTTTGATTCAAAGTTTGCAGATCAATGGCAGAAAGTCTTAGAAAATGATGGCCTTTATTATGAGGAATATTTGTTGTTTCTTGGCGAGTAAAATTTAAATTTTTTGCAAGTGTTTACAAACTTTATTTCAACCTTAAGGGAGACCTTATTTATAACTTAATAATATCTTAGAAGTTTTTGAGTTTTTTTTATGTATTAATGATTCAATCAGTTGCTGTTTATCTTGAAAAAAGATTTTATTTATTACTTTAATGATTGTATTTAGTTTTTAATGTATTAATAAACTACTTTTTTAATAAACTTTTTTTTAATGAATCTGACACAGATAACTTATCTATTATTTTAAAAAAAACTAAATCTTTTTAAAATTCCTTTTTTTTCCTCAGGAAGAAATACGAGAAGAGGAAGAAGCAATAATTAGAAAAGTTGTTGAACAGAAAATGGACATTCGGTAAGTTTGAAAATAAAAAGTAATTTCTAAAAAAAAATTCCAAAAATGACTTCTTTCATTGAGAAATGCATATCAACCTATATGACCTTCAAAAATTTCACAGGAACAACTGAAATGATTATGTGTTTTTCCATTGATTTCCTATCTAGTTTCATGTAATTACTGCTTTCAACTGGATACAAATCATATGTTTATTAGAATTAAAACTTTTAATGATAATAATCATTTCTTTGTTCTGAAAAGGAAAAAAAAAATCTAGAATGCTTGACATACACAGAACACTATACTGTAAAGCACTTTCTACTAAACTGTGGTGATCACACATGTACCCTCCAAAACTTTTACAATGCTAAAAACATGAAAAAAATAATTAAAAAAAATGCAAACCCAAACACAATTCTAGCAGTCTATACCAAAAAATATAAGCCTAACACAACTAACTCAACCCAAAAAATAATCTGAAAAACTAATTAAACAAATAATATTAAAAAAAACTTTTTGATTTTGATAATTGATTTGGTATCAAATGACCCATAATAGTTGATGTGCCATAAAACTCAAACCAAACCAAACTTTAATAATTAACTATTACTAGAAATGCATTTCAACCACTTGATATGTGGTAATTTAGCTTGCTATTATCATCATTATTAGTTCCCATACTGTTCACTATAAGAACTTTTATACCATCAACAAAGTGATCATTAGCTTTCAATAGAGCCAGTGACATCAAATCTTTTCATGATGCCACTGCATATTTCACTTCATTCCAGTTATCATCATCATCATCATCATCAATGCCATTTTAAAACTAGATTTGAAAATGTCAGCAGTGAGACAGCTTGCTTGTTTTTCTTTTGACAGTTGACAATAAAAGTGCCATCTGTTGGTTGGCCATTTATTTTATGAAACAAGAATAATTGACCAAAACATATTCAGATTTATTTGACGGTTTTCCACTCTTTCTTTCTATTCAAATCTTTTTTTTTTCACACCCCACCCCACCACCTCAAATCTTTTGTTTTATTTAGTCATTAATGGTTGATAATTATGTACAAATCTGTAACAGCTAATGAATTTTAAATTGTTTTTGTGTAAATCTAAACACCAAAGAAAATGTCAATAATCATTGAATGATAAGAGATGAAATTAACAATTGAATATTTTTCCAATATATTAATTTGGTTTGTCCACCTGAATTTATCCCCACCCATGGAAGTACTTCCATGGGTGGGGATAAATTCATTTTACTACAAATTCTACTAGGGTAACACCCCAAAAGTTGCCTGGCACCTATTTAGACAGTCAGTGTTAACTGAAATTCACAGAAAATTATAGACCAATTTCATTATAAAAAAAAAACAAGATTTATTCCTGAATGAGATAAATGAGCTTGAAGCTCCTTCAACACATCACGGTGTTGAGTTAGGTGCATCAAAAGCCTTAAATATGACATCTTATCAAAGAATCATTTTTATTCTAATATGGAGAAGTCCACTTGGAACATTAGGTAGGTAGGCAGTTGGACTTTAGAATCATACTAAGCGAATTTGAATTAGGAAAGGTATTAATCCCAACATTCCCTCCAGTTAGGGATTAAATAGTGCATCTAGTGTTATTAAAAAAACCTGTGTGGACAAAAAGGAATGTTTATCAAAAAACAATTGTTCTCAGCATTAAATAACCTAAAAAGTGAGTTTAAATCTCAGTCATTCCATTTGAGTTCATAATTTGCTCTCATTTGTTTCAGTGGAGGTTTCAGCAAACCACAAATTGTAGACATCTTATGGATCCAATTGATCCTAAGTCCGTATTATCTTCTACGATATTTAACTTGGTACATTCGATGGATCTGGAAGTTTAATATCAAACGAGAAGACTATGGAAGAGAAGAAAAATTTCATTTAATAAAGTCTTTTATGAAATGTGGAAGGACACAGTGGGAGGTAAGTTGCCTTCAACATTGTCATTATAATAATACAAATAGATACATCTTTATCTCTAAGAATAATGGAAGAATACAGCTTTGTGTATTCAAGATAAGAGAGAGTATTTAATACAGCCAAAGTAATAAACAGTTCAAAAACTCTGGAATTATCTATGACTCGAATATAAGTGAAGTCTAAACACTTCTCTTAAGCTTTGGCTGTTATATGATGTAAATAAAAACTTTAAGTGAAACTGAAAGTAAGCTAACAGAAGCATATTAAAAGGTAAAAGAACCGACAGCTATTTCTGCTTGCTTGACAGTAGCACTGAATATATATATTTAGACAAGTTAAAATGACCGACTATGAAATGAAAGTGAAATGGCAACATTGTCGGACACTAGCACTTAACATAAAAGTTATGATTGACTAAAATATAAGTTGATATGCCAAAACATGGATTGTTTCCCTTGCAAAACAACTAAACTTATATTAGAAAATGGTATTAGTGTTATGACTCCTCTTACATGTCTAATGATATGTATTATCATCACACATTTATACAAAATGTTTGTTCTCTGCATTCAATGACCAAAAACAGTTAATATGCCATAAAACAAAGAATCAACAATTATAAACATTCATCTTCTTATCTACTAAAACCATTATTTATTTTAAGAAAACTAAAACTCAAAATCGCTTTTACCATGAAGTAAATAAGAAAGGTTTTTCAGAATCCTTCCAACAAGACTTGATCATTTGTACATCTATTTTTTGGACTGTTGTTCTCATCCTTATCATTGTTAACCATTGTTCTCATTGTGAAGGTTACAAAGATAAGGTTGAGAAGAAAAATCTAAATGCATAAAGATTGATAATTCATGAAACAAATAATTAAAAAAAAAAACTTTCCTTAACTTTTCTTTAAAGGCAATTGATGATTTTGAAAAAGAAAATTATTTGAACCAAAATTTATGGCTAAAAGAAAAATTCCAGGTAAGTCTTGTAAGATATAACTAATCTTTTGACACACATAATTCTAAAAAATTTGCACTAAAATCCTGTCCTAGGGAATTTATTCTATTACTTTTAAATATCACAAGAAATTGATGTAAGAAATAAATTACTCTATTTTATGTCGTTTTTAGTAATCATTTAAAAAAATTCTCTCAGTCACCTGCTCCAGTCTTGGACATGTGCCACTTCAGGCTTTACTGCTTTTTAATTAAAATTATTTGATAGTTTTAAATACCAACCCACTGATGAGCTGCTATGAGCAGTGAAACACATAGCGTATGGGTTTATAAAATAATAATAATGTATTTATCTTTATAACATATTATATATATATATATATATATATATATTAATCTGTGTAGTAAGGTTGCTTAAATTTATAGTTAGAGTGCTCAATATCACTGATAGAGCGTGTATATATATATATTGTTAACGTTGGACATCAGTGACGGATTCAATCAAAGCTCCTACAGAAAAATTATTTCCAATTTTCTGATGTTACTCCTAACATCCGCCGTGTAGTCTTTCAAGGACTCGACGTCGCTGCTCAAATACACATGCACACACACACACACACACACACACACACACAAACGTATAAACTTTACAATTATAGTTACATAGGTTGATTACACAATTTCTCACAAAAGATTTTTTTAAATCTGTATACAAATTAATGACAATATTTTCCTGCAACTGGTTTATTCTCTGTTATATTCCAATTCTAACATGAATTGTGCTTAATGGTGTCTATTCTGTGACTGACTGAGGCCAACGTATCAGGTGTATCTTGTCAATTATAAGAGTTTGGGATATTTGACCTTCCATATTGATTTGAATGGGCAGTGTTCATCAGCAGAAGAAAGAAGAGAAGAGATGTTATTAAAGTCTCTTGTCAGACTCGTCGACGTGTATGATTAAAATGCCAATAGAATAATAGCTGGCTATTGATGATACAGAGAAAATATCCAAAACATTTTATTAAGATTTCTTTTAACCAGAGCGACTACATCATATGGAAGGAAATTAAACTGAATGCATTTAAGTTTAATGGGTGTTTTTTAATGTGTGACCCACGGTAATACTGCATATGAACACCCATGGGTGCCATATTTAGTGATAGTTAGTTCAAACTGCATATGAACAGCCATGGATGCCATATTTAGTGATAGTTAGTT
>JAUZSX010244256.1:0-15364 GCA_034780655.1 Idiosepius hallami
CACACACACACACACACACACACACACACACACACATATATATATATATATATATATATATATATATATATATATTTATATATATATATAAGCACATAAAATTATTGATTTGAATAAGATATATCATTAATTACATTAGAACATATTTACTTAACTACAATAAAAAAAAAATGAACTTTATTTCATCTAATATTTTGCAGAATGAATAACAATTATATTCAGATTTCAGTCAAAACAAAAAGAAGAAAACTCATAAAACAAACTTAGATTAAATAAGAGAAATCCAACTAAAATACCTTCATGTGAATGTGCATATTTGTTAATGTGTGCGTTTGTGCGTGTGTATTTGCGTATTTGTAAAAAATTGAAAATAGTTATAAAATTTGATTTGCGTATATTTCTCATAGATATCAAGGTAGAAAAATCTTGTTTCTGAAAAGATCAAAAGCATGAATATATATGAAATTACAAAATCAAGATATTATGACTGACTTTATGTTTCTAAAATCTAGAATTCGTATATTTCCATATATCTTATATCTTTGATTCACTTTGATTCGCTTGAAATATTAAATCATGTATTTGATAATTGTGCATTTGTTTTTTGTATGGATTCTTCTCGCAACAATAAAGATTTCTGAATAACGTTCTTTTTATCGTAAAAATCAATTCAAAAGAAAGAAAGAATTATAAAACTTTAGATTAGCTTCGTCAAAATTTTACAACGTGGTATTTTTCAGATTGTAACAAACCTTAGAAATGAACGAAGGATATTACTAATCATCTCCTCATCTGAATCTTCAATTGTGGTACTTATTCCAACTGGCTTATTCTTTTCAAAGCAGATCCCCCCTTATTGTAATAATACCCCATTTCCCACGGCATATATCCCCCCCCATGTCCCACCGCATGGAACTCAACAATTGTTATAATTATTGACATCTTATAAAGACTATGTTATGTTGAAGTGCTTAAACGTTTGTAGAACAGAAAAGGAAAATAGTCAAAGGCAATAGAAATTAGGAGAAGCACATTTTTACAGAATATTTTTAACTGTTTTCTTCATCGAGTAAAAGACATTGAAAGTAAACCTCAATTCGATAATGAAAATAAAACAAATTAAAATCAATTGAAATTTCGAATAGAATTTTATGTAATCTATTTAAATATACAAGTCAGATCGTCGTGTTTGATCGGGTTTTACACCCGAAATCGTATTTCCAGTTTACGAGCACTGCCCGTGGCTAGATCGAGCAGGGGCAAACAAGAAATTGAAATGTATTCTTAAATGGTCACCCATTTAACTACTGACCAGGCTCGATGTTGTCTAACCTAAATGATACGACTGGAACCGGTGTCTCCAACGTGACTTGACCGTATTAATCCTTTTAACTATATAGGAAAAGAGATTGTTGCTTAAAAGTTATTTTTTTAAATACAGAGAAGATACGAAGAAGCCTTTTTTGAATTAAAAATAAATAAATAACTAACGGAGATGCATTTTTGAGATTTAAGAAAAATAATTCATTTTCAAACACGAAGCGTTTTTGTAAAAAAAATGTTTTTTTTTTTTAACAAGTGTTGTTCAAATAAAAAAGATAATTATTAAAAAAAGTAAATGCAATTTCTCTATAAAAAACAATCAGAAGAAAACTGACTGTTTATACGTAGAGCTCTTCAGAGAAAAAAAACTATAATAGTTATATAAAAATGACTCAGATCACTAAAATTTGCATATGTATAGTGCAATCTTTCTATTTAATAGACCTCGTTAACTACCTTAGAGAAAAGCATTTGAAATTAATTTATTATAAAAAAAAGCATGAGTGTCTTCCTAGTCTGAAAATTTAAAGTTAGGAGTTGTTTCTTTAATATAATCACTGTATTATTGGTATGGTGAATCTATATTGTGTTTAACCAAATCTTTTAGTTTAGTCTGTATCATCTAAATTCACACAAAATTCATTAGGTGCGCAAGCTTCCGGTGACTAGTGTGAGATCTCAAAATAATATTAATAATAATAATAATGACAATGATAATAATGATAATTATTATAATCATCATCATCAACATCCTAACTCTCACCACCATCATCATCGTCATCAGCGCTGTCATAATTATTTTTCAGAATGTGGATTATATACTTCCAGATATATGTTACTGTATCGAAACATGTAGTCGGTATTTAACAAAATGAAAACATGTTAATTCTTTAATGGATTACAGTTCTAAGCAATTTTTATTAAAAAAAATCCTGCCTTTTTTTTTTTTATTATCGTTACTAAAAAATAATGGATATTACTTCGACGTCCAAGTTATTCATATATTTGAACTGCGCATAATTGTATTTTTTCTAAAAGAATAAAGTTAAATATTAATCTAATGAAATCAACCGTTGTCTAACCTTTCTATTGAGTCAGCCAGAATTACTCAAATTCATTGGAGCTTCGCTATACTTGGAGAAACTAGGGAAAATCTTGTGGATTTAAATAACATTTTATGGACTCTGAATTTAAAATAATTCGTTTGAAGGCAGCAATGACTATGTCTATATTCTAAATGATTTTATAGATAATATACTTAATTTTCAATATACATTCTCAGTAATAGGATATAATTGAAATTTAATTAAAATCAGATTCTTCAGTTTCTAACCACACAAATAGATAAATACACTCACATCCCACATAAATGTAGAAACTCAGATACACACTTACAAAAAGCCAGTTTTATACACATAGCTTGGAATAACACTCACATATGTAATTGTGATTCCTTAAAATTGTAAAATATAATATTTTTAATTATTTCTGTACGACAAAAAGGCTATTTAAAGGGTTTGATTCTTCACTGACCAAATATCTTCTGCTTTCTTTGTGTTGCGTTTTCTTTTTAAATCTTTTTTTTTACATTGACAGATCATAAACCTCTTTTATTTGAAAAGGTTTTATGAATACGTTTTGACGATATAATGCATTTAATAAAATATGAGAGCAAAAATGTTTTTATCTAGAAACAAAGTTAATGAAGAGCCATTGAGATTAATTTTAAGAGAAAGGAATGCAGAAATAATCAATAAATTTATAAATGTTGACTTTGGGTTATATATTTGAAAAACTTAGTTAAAAATCTAAAAAACTTGTATGAATGGAAGTGATTAAGGTAAAGCATCATAAAAATTATCTTGCCGCGAGGATTTATTGCTAGGAAATCAATATTATGAACGAGTTATAAACAAAGATGATAAAAATGTCCAGAGATAAGAAAAAAAAGTACAGCGCTAACTCAACTGAACAAAATGTCCGCCAAATATAGAATGAGTTGAAGAAAAAAAGAAAAAATGGCGACCAATCTCATAATAATCGTTAGCAACAAAGGAACTTAAATTCATTTCTATAAATATAGCCTCAAAGAAAAATTCTATTAAAGTAAGAGTGATTTTCCCAACCTAAACGTGTATTGATTGTTAGTAATGTTTTTATTGATTTAATATTGATATCACAAGCTTTTTATTGCAAATATTCCGGCTTTGTATTTCTGCCTTTTTTTAAAACAAATATTCATTATAAAAAATGTTAATATTTAACTGGACACAAGATCACAACCTAAATATTTGGAAAATCGGAAGTGACATTATTGTAAAAAATTTTCAACGTCAACAAAAATCATTATTACTTATTATCTATCGTAAGTGTAAAAAGAAGTTTCTACGTTAAATTCTATGCTAATCCTGTGGAATTTGAAAAAAATCAATCAAAAGCATATGCCGATACAGAGAGTAGGTTAAATATCCAATGATGATGTAGACCTGGTTGAGCACAAACCAAAGTTAGGCTCAAAGCCTATTTTACGTGTCCGTTAAATCATCGGCCTTTTTGTAATCATTGTTGTCCTTCACCTAAATAAGCTATTCTCTTTGAGCCGACGAGTCTCATCTCCCCAGGCTTTTGAAATCACGCTTAAGCCTAGATGGGTTACTCTCCATATTTAACGAGCCTCATCTGCTCAAGGTCACAGAAAGTTAATGTAATGGTTTGCGCTGAGATTTGAACCTAAATAAACAATTTAAGAGTGATACTTACACTTCTACATTTGATACTATGATAGTGGTGAGCATAAATGGAAGATTATTAAACAATAATTTATTCAAAGAATTTATTCGTTCAGATATTCATAAAAAAGTATTAATTAATGTGTTTTTATTTAATTTGTCAAATATTTTTAAAATTAGGCCTAAATCAACAGTAAAAAACATTGTTTTACTAAATTAATTTATTCAATTAATGATGGCAAATTGTAAGGACATCAAATTAATATGAAATCCATGAGAGCAATCTCATTTATGATAACATGAATTGATAAAGTAAAATTTGGTTACAGGAATAGATAAAATTCATCAAACTAGTACGTATGAGAATTTACTTTTGAATTTCGGAAAATAGGATTTTCACGTAGATGTTGCTTTGGAATTGGACAGATATTTATTTCCCACGGTTTAACAACGAATTCCTGAAGAGACGTACTAATACTGCTACAGCTGTTCTGTACTGGTTCCTTTCATAATAGGGATAACCAGAAGACAAATGTACTTTGTGAATATTTTCAATGTTAATCATTCATTTTATGGCACGAATGCTTCTGGTTAAAAATACTGAGCTTATTATAGGGTGCAATCATACAGTCTTCTTGAGAATTCTTTATGGGATGTTCTTGAAAACATTGTAGAATTCAAGAGTGTTCCTGCAGCAAAGCACGTCCTTCTTCTTTATCGATGCAAAACCATGAAATACTTCAGATTTACTAACCTAAAGCTAAGCCTTGTACGTAACAAAGTTATTGGACAAATTTCAAGTATGTTTAGTCTCTGAACAAGTACAGAGATGATCAAAAAGTGTATTTTTAAAAGTGGGTTAGAAAATACTATATTTTAGTAAAATTAACGGGTAATTATGAAATCACCTGACGCCCCCTAAAAAAAGGTAAAAAAAGCTAAAAAAAATACGGAAATAAGATTACTGAAATTACAGGTGTACAACAAAGTCAAAAGAAGTGATGTCATTAAAAATCTTTAAGTCATGGAAGAATTTTCAAAGTTTTAGCCAAATGATTTTTTGATAGTCATTAGAATTTTTTAGAAATTAAAACTTTTGAATCCATATCAAGATTTTTTCTGTTAATTAGGTTAAAATTGATATAAAAAATAAAACGTTTTACAAATCGAACGGTTGTCCATTAATAATAATAATAATAATGATAATAATAATAGTAATAATAATAATGGTGATGATGATAATTAATATTGGGGTGATGATAATGATAATAAGAATCAGCAAATACCACGAATTAACCAAGAAACCAGGAAAATATGGATGTTGAACTATAGTTATACCAATTATCATTGGATCACTTGGAATAGTAGAATCACCTAGAAAGGTGACTTAATAAAATAGGCTCAATAGAAAAAAATAGACCCGAAGGTAAGATGCTTTTGAATGTCTTCATATGATTGACATTTATGAAAAACTATTTCTACTAGAATATTCTTAAGAATGGCAAAACCAATTTCATTTTAAAAGCATATTTTTTAATGAAAAAAGTCAATATAAGTGAAGCAATATAGAAGAAACTTTGGACGTGAACATTACAAGAACTATCAGATGAAAAGAAGAGATAAAATAAAATCACTAGGAGAAAATAAACTCTTTTAAGTTGAAATAAACTCTATCGCATGACGACATTTGATACTTTGTCAGAATAATTATTTATTGTTAATTTTCGTAAGGTATTTTATAGAAAGAGATAAAATTACAATTATATTGTATACAAAATAGACAGCAAAGTGAAGGAGAAGCGTGTACATCAAGAATACTTTGAAGTCAAGTTGAAAGGCGTCTTATTGTAAGTAACAAGATGCCTATGGGAGCCAACGTTAACAATTACTGTGAACGAAACTATTCGAAGCTCTTGTATTGATACGCTATGGAATTATCTTCTAACAAAGAAACTAAACGTTTGGGGGCACGTAAGTTAAACTAACTCTTAAAAACAACAGACTATTGAAATAGCAAAGTGAATACTTGTTGAATATATCGCTTTAAAGCTAACCAAGTGCTTGTGACACTGCAATTACAATAGATTAAAATTGTTAGATGACTAGGGCATTGGTCACAAATATTAGACTGTTGACAATAAATTGAAATGTTCAGAATAACTTTTATCTTTCTTTATACAAAACCAACGCATAGAATGTTATAATATACGAACTTATATGTATTGATTGACAGTTGAAGCTTGTATCGAGTATAAATACACTATATATATATATATATATATATATACAATTTTTTATTTTATGAAATATATTTTGCCAGATTTTGCCATATCATCTGTCAAATTCTTTCCATTTGATTTCTTTCTTTAACCAAAACCCACTGATCATGCCATTTCATCATTAAATATTAATATCCTCCATTTTCTGACAACTATGGGAAAAAGGAATAAAGTTGACAAGAACTATATTTTATTACCTACATTTTAAATGAAAAGATTGTTAAGAAAAAACAGAGAAATAATTATTATTAACTGATTTAATGGAAGTTGTTTTGACTAAATTAAAACAGCCGAAATATAACGCTTCAGTGTAGTTCTTGTAATAATATCTACAGCGGTTCTCCAATTTCTTTTTAAAATTCAATCTAATCTTATATACATTTCACTGAAAATCCCATTCTAACTGTTTGGTTATAGAATGCAAATGTTCCTGCTGATGTGTGTTTCAAAAATCTTCAAAATTGTGGAATCTCCATGGTTTCAGCTTGTAAAGATTAATATAGATCGCTATATAATTAAAAAAAAGTAATATATATTGAAGCTATGACTTTAAATAATGTATTAGTATAAAAGTTCATCGTTCAGAAAAACAAGGCTATTAAATAATAAAATGATAATTGAAACATTCGATGCAATATTCAATCATGGATGATGATCTTGGTTCTGTATTTTAAGTCTTGAAGCAAACGTTTTTACAAGGTAAGAACAAAAGTAAATAAACAGGAATAGATAATAAAAAAACAAAAAAGAATAGTCTTCAATAACAAAATTGAAAAATATGGAATTAAAATTGAAACGACTAAAATCAGAAGAAATGCGTGTCATTTTAATCTTAATTGTAGCCTGCGGCGATCTTAAACATTGTTTTGATAGTTGACTAACAGAATGGAGGGAATAAAATCTAACATTATAAAGGCTTCAACATGTTTGGAGAAAATAGGAAAAGAAGAAGAAGAAGAAATAGAGGGTAGAGATAAAAGGCTAAGAGAACAAATGAAAACCAATCCTTCAGGCAATTATTAAATATTTTTGCTTTTATTTTCATCGTTATAATTCTCGTTCCAACAGGTTTCTTCACTGGTGGTTTTTAGTGTGATGTCAACAGGAATATCATTTACTTAATTGAAATATTTTCCTCTGCATCATTTATACTCAATGTGATAAATACAAGAATAACAACTTAATCCATTACAGAAGAGATTTAAAAAATTCATGTGCTCCATTTATTACAGAAATAAATACTTGTTTTTGTGTATGTCCAAATTAATAAAAAAAAAAACATGGTAAAAATTAAATTTTAATTTCATTTAAAAAGTTTACAGAAAATGTCAGTTTTCAAATCATGTTGATTATTTGTTTATGTTAACTAATTTTGAAGCTAAATACTTTCTAATGCAAATATTATGGGATATTATTAATTAACAATAAAATACCTTTTTTCAATTACAAAGTGGTATATGTCAAAAGTAATAAAGTTTTCGTGTATATTTTAAACTTAATGATTCTTATTTTAACTTGGTTTATTCTTGAAGAACAAATTAATCTTAGATGAAAATGTCAGAATAAAAGAAATCGGTTCAATACAGCTTGATAATACATATCCAAAAATAATTTATTTGTTAGAATTTGAAAAAAGTATAATTCTGCAATTTGTGTGTGTGTGTGTGTGTGTTTGTGTGCATGGGTGTTTGAGTGTGTGTGTGTGCGTGAGAATGAGTGCATGTGTGTGTGCATGTAAACCGAGAAACGGGAAAATAAGAACAGAGAATTGGAAGAGGTACAGACTCAAAGAGGAACAAAAGAAAAAGAAGTGTATTTGTATAAAGTATAAACGTGTGGACATTCATCTAATCGTAAACCTTATTTCTACATTTTTTATCACCTTAAAAAATTTCTTTAAAGTGTTCGTCTGAGATAGAAGCTATAACAAATTATTTCTGATAGTTGCCCGTAGAGAAGATAGTCCTTGTCGATTTATCAATAAACAGAAAAGTGTTGGTCAATTACTATTTTTCTTCCTGCAGTTTCTGACCGACACAAAAAGCTCGCTTTGTTGAAAAGGTAGATTTCTCAAGAAAAGAGACAACCAGATAAATCAATGCAGGAAGACCATTTTATCACATTGTATATTTAACGATCTGCAACACGGAGATCTGGGATATTAATCGGACATTCTGAAACTGACAATAATTATTATCTTTTCTCCTTGTTTATGATCTTGTTTGCCCCTCACCTGCACAGTAGATTGTCGATTTTGAAAGCTTTTTATATCTTTCCTAAATATTGAGCAAAATGTTGACCCCAGAGGTTAACGACTTTACCCGTACAATTTGCTTTGGATTAGTTTGATAGTCATAGATTTGGTCATTTCTAAACGAAAACGTGTTTTAAGAAAATTGTTTTGTTTGACGTAACGTTCATTACTTTTTATGTTTCTTTGTAACTTTTGGGTTTTAAATCAAATAAATAACAGTGAATAGTAACCAATTAAGGTTGGAATTAATTTTTTCGCCTTTTAGATCTAGAGATGAAGTAAAATACTAATTTTAGATTAAATTAAATTAATATATTTTTATAATCTAAAAGTTCTGATGGAATTTTTAAGAAAAAATATCAAAATTTCAAATTCGGATAAATAAATTATTGAAATAAGTTAAAGTAAATATATGAAGTGTATAAATAAATTAAAAGCAAAAAAATAAAAAAATAAAATTTGCTATAAAATTAAAATCGTCCTGAGAATAAAAGTATTAATGGATGTTTTGTTATAATCAATTTTTTGTTGTTGAATATGTGTTTTTCTTTTTTATGGTTTGAATAAATCTACTACTTTCAAGAAATGAAATAATTTTTCATAATCCTTAGTTCTCAAAATTAAATTAACTAATTATATTGATAAGACATTAAACCTCCACAGGGAAGATATCTAAATATAGCTAAGTAAATTTAAAAAAAATCAAAATTAATGATTGCAGTAAAAAAAAACTAACGATTATTCAGTAGGAAATCAAGAAATATTTAGCGAATAGAAAGGAATCATTTCTCAACACACGTTCTTTGAGTAATAAAACACGTTCGGGGTATAATATATCAAATCAGTGCTGTAAAGATTTACTGCACTTTAGGAGACGCTTGCTCAGCAAAAGTAGATAATGTTTTCCTGCACCATTAAGATGAATTGACTAAGATTAGAATAGAAAGTATCTCAACTTAGTCTAGAATTTGTAAGATAGGAATCAGCTAGCTTGTTCACAAGGTAGGATGTCTCCTATCAAGAGTGACTTTCATTGGTAACTGAAAGTAAGTCTGGCAAATTTATCTTAATTCAGAACAAGGCAACTCCTGGCATTCTGAAAGGTCAAACAAAAAATATGTTTATATGAAATTTGTTACTGGAAAACATTGATTATTTTATAAAGCAAATAAGAGACTATTGCTCTCCGTCATGGCAAATCTTTTATAATGTGGAATAGTGTTGGTTTTTGATACATATTTATATTTTCCTTTTTGCTCAATCTTTAACAGATTAACAGTTTTACTTTATATCTAAAATATTTGATAACAAAATTTGAACAAGCCGACAAAATATGGGAAAATTTAAAGACACAAACCAGTTATCATTTTTAAAAATATCTTTTTAGAATTGCAAATGACAACAGACAGCAATATCAGGAAGCTTAATTACACAATTCTGATACCAAAATAAAAAAGGACATACATGTATATTCTGGGAATTATTTATATATTAAATATTTGTTTTCAAATATTCTTAGTATCTTGGCAATTTATTGTTTTAAGATTAACATTGAATGGCCGAGAATTGTATCTCATTGACCTATTCCCGTGTGATTCTGTTTTATGCATAGGAGGAAAGCAATTTTACTATTTATCTAGATTAAGCATAAAACTTTGAATGTGGAATAAGAAAACAATAATAGTCAACTTTTGAATTATCCAAAAAATATTGCCATAATTTGATAAAGAGCTGTACAAGTATAATCCACCAAGCTTTGTTTTATATATGTGTTTGTAAATACGTATGTGTATGTGTGTTTGTATATGTATTAGTATGTGTTGGATGTTTATGCATTTTCGTATCTCTGTTTTTGCATGCAGTTTGAGAAAGAGACTTACAGAAAGAGATAAAATGAGAGAGAGAATAATAGAGGAAACTTATTTTTATGCTCACAAATCTTCCTATTGACATTTCTACCTAAGGCCAAAGTTTCTCAGTGCTTCCAATTATATTTTTGTCATCAAAGAATAATTACTATTCAATAACAAATTTTCCTGTAAAAACATTGCCCTCATTTAAAATAATTCAACCTAAAGGCTAATTACCATCTTATTTAGCTGTGTCCTTTCTAGAACGAAGACAAATAACTTTTTGATTTCACCAAATTATATCTTCTTTTGAAACAATTAATTGTTCAATCTAATTAAAAAAAATAGATATTCTTATTGTAAAATGCTCTGAAAATCTAATGAGACTTTCACTTAAATTTTGAAATTAGATTAAACAAAGCAAGCCCATTCTAATTAACAATGAAGCGTAATTGTCAATGTATTGTAAAACCTTTTAAAGATATCCAGTTTATTACAAAAAATAATAGTTTAAAATATGATTATTTAATTCCTAAAAAAAAACGAGTTGTTTCTAATAATACTAACCCAGTAGAACCACTTTTTAGTGAAGACAATTATGTTAAATTTACTAGAAAAATCAGACAATTTTAAGAAAAGTTTTTTTTCTGTCTAACAATAATTCTAAGGACAATTTTATCATTATTTATGAAGAAAACATGATGTGCTAAAAACGAATACAGAAATCATTTTTTTATCCATAGCGCAGTTAGCTGTCTTTAGTTCGTGACATCATCTGGATCGGTATATTTCTGTAAAAATGATCTGCCAGCAGCTATAAATATCATTGTGTGAAACGATATTTCACACAATGATGAGCAATTTAATCTGATATGCAAATCTTTTGATTTCTTGTCTCTATTTTGAGATCCGAGCACGTTCAAGAGATCGGAAAAATAGCCAAACATTTCAATGACAGAAAGTAAAATTTCACAAGTTGTATCTTTGTCAATTGTGGGAGGATGAAGTCTTCTCAAAGCTAAACTAATAATTGTGGATAAATAAGCATTTTAAGGCTTTTCATTATGAATTAAGTTTAGCCACGGTCATCTATATAAAAAAAGGAACTTTTTTTCGGAAATATAATTAATGTACACTAATGCTAATAGTCATCACATCAATATTTGATTGATTGACCTTAAAAATGATATTATGTTGACAAATAAGTATAACTACGCAGTTGAAGTTGAATTACATTATTGGCGATCAAGATGAAAGGAGCCAACAGTGAATCTTTCGAATCAACCTTTTTAAAGAAGAAAAAAATTATTTGAATAAACTTCAAGTAACCTCTCTTAAAAAATGTAATTTCTTACTCCACAATCAAAAGTTATGCATAAAATGCATTATACGCGGTTTTATTGTTTTACTTCATGTCAACAATTAGAATAATTTGAGATATGGATTTTCAAATGAAATTGTTTTTTCTGTTATAAAGAAAAAATCAACTCTAGGGTAATGGAACAATTAATTGTAATCTTTAAGGTACAATTCTAAAGGGAAATGTAACGAACCGACTTGCAATTAAGGTAGTTTATCAAAATTATAAATCCCACGCTGTTAACATTACGCAAACAGCCTTAAATAAGATTTGTTTAAATTATCCCAGTTTCCTTAAAAAATGTCATCATTTAAAACTTTTTATTTTTCTGTATAAGTTTGGAACTTTTGTTAAATAGAATTAATAAAATGACATAATATATATTCCTTAAAATAATAATTGATTTCTTGATTTATTCATTAAAATGTCTTGATGTAAATTTTGAAAAAACTAAAAAAAAAATTTGATTGCACACATGTAAATTAAATTCACGTCTATGTTAAATTTTGATTCTTTTAAAAAGATTACAACAAATTAAAATTTGAATCCAGAAAGAAATCTTAATTCGAGGCTCCTAAAATGTATTTTCTGTCTTTCTTTTTTTTTTTTATTACCTATCACTTCCTCAATGCTTTTCTGTTTCTCTCTGTTGTTATTCTGTAAAAATATTTCTCTATTCTCTATTTCTCTTTCTCTGTCTGTCTGTCTGTTTCACACACTATTCATCTCTCTCTGTAACACTACTACTAATTCATGTCAGTACTATAGCGATAAAGGCTGAGAAGTTTGCGGGAAATCAGTGAAAATTTAAATAATTTAATGGTGTATTTCATTTCGGAGTGGCGATTTGAATTTTAGTTATTTTGGTTTATGAAAATTTTTAGACAAAAACAAAATAGACGAAAAAAACAAAAAACTCTGGGTCCGAAGAGGCGAAATAAAGTAGTGGACAATAGTAATTAATTTAAAAGCTAAGTTCGTGGGAAACAAACATTTCGCTAAATTCTTGAAAAAATTCTGATTTATTAATATGCACGAAAGTGATTAATATTTCTTTAATCATGGACTTTCAGTGTAGAGTCATGTGGAATATGAGTGGTTGTACAGGGGAAATGGTAGTAACCTATCCACCTCACCCCGGTGAAAATCGAAAGTGGTGGCTAAGATTTTGTTTTGGCGAGAGGCTCTATGGCTCAGGAGTCCCCAATTCCTAAAACCAAGGTCCAGGGGTTTTGACAATAAAAATTGCCCTTAAAAAATATGGATTTGGGATTGTCTGTCTCCACCCACTAAACGATCTTAATATTAATGCAAGGGCTACTTTTTAGCTGACAAGTGAGGTTTGGGGTTAAATCTCAAATATACAGCCTTTGCGATTCTTATCATCAGATCAACTGAAGATTAAAGTTATTTCTTCATTGCTTCACCAGAAATACCATAGTTGACCAGAAAATGGAAAACTGATTCTTTTAAAAACCCAAAAATATACAATTAAAAATTCTCAGTTTGCTTAAAATGATTTATATTGATACAAATAAACTGTTTAGTCGTAGAAATATACCCTTAAATTATACCAGAAGATCACTGTCACTCAACCACTATTTGTGTTTCTTTATTTCAAATTGATTCATTTAGAACTACAGCTGAAATTAGTATAGACCTAATAATTTTCTGTGTGTTTGTGTCGGATTCTATATAAAATGGATTCGGTTGAATGAAATAATTTTTAAGCTTACTAAAGCTTACTAAAGCTTTTGTGCTGCTAAAAAGATCTGAAAAGTAGTTTAGGACAAATAGAAATTAGAAATAAAACACTGGTTTACAATAACAATTTAATTAACCTCGGTCTTGACGAAGAATTTGTTATAATTATCTTTGCAGATCAAAACAAACCATCGAAAAATAAATGATTTTGAAATGACTTTAAGACTAGAAAATATATAAATAATTAAATCAAGACAAATTTAAGAATAAACTATCAAAACAGCAATTCTAATAACAATAATAATAATAATAATAATAATGATAATAATAATAATAATAATAATAATAATAACAACAACAACCGATGAAAAAATTCACGCAAAAAAAAATTAGAAATAAAGCTGCATCGTATCAAACCAAAGGCTTTTAGATTAATTTTCGATTAATTAAACAAGTTTAAACCATGAATTAACATTTACTAGTCTGAGGATCACATACATGTGAAACAAATAATTAGTTTATGATTCAATTGTAATTCATTTGTGATTCTTTCTAATTCAGTTTTTTTAATAGTTCTTAACATTCCAATTATGATTTGTGTTACAGTTGTCTTCATCTTTCATATTTTCCTTAGTTCTTTAGCCACTTCCTGGTATTTGATGATTTTTTCCGTTTCTTTGATTTCTACCCTGTGGTCCACCGTTACAGAAAAATCTACAATTCAGCAGTTCATTTTGTTTTATCAATAATCACCTGGTCTGGTCTTCTCACTTGTATTAGTCTGTCGTCTCAAAAGCTTTTGTGTGTTTCATTTAGTGCACAGCTTTAAGCTTATGCATATACTATTTTTTCGAGTGTTCTAGTTTGTATTATTGCAAAGATTCCAGTGAATTCTCTTTCCTATTCAGTATTATTATTATTATTATTATCATTATTATTTGATTGCTTTAATTTTATTTAGTTTTTAAGTTAGATATAATCTTTATGGCATTACAAAACTGGGTTGACCATTTATTGTATACATTAAACTCTAGACTAATTTTACATCTTCCGTCTTTTTCTTGGTGGATAAATCCACTAAACAGTGTATTTGATCGACTCCTTTGTCCTTTTTGTATTGATATTTTGGTATTTTATAAGATATAGTCGTATATAATTTGAACTAGTGGAGATGCGTGACAGACCGAAATTGACATGATGCTATAGAGCCTTTTTCTTTTACTTGAACTGAAGTATGCTTAAAGGCATTGATCTATCAGTCTGCTCCTCAAATAATCAATAATTTTAGCCCGGAAGTCAGTAAGATTTATATTTTCTTTTCAACATATAATTCACTATATTTACTTATTTATCTATTTGCTTTATTCTGTTATCGTTGGTTAAAATGTTAATTCTGTTTTCCGACAAATATGTTAACATAGTTCATTTAGTAAATATAAAAATACATTTATGTTAAAAGTTTAATCCAGTTCTGATGCTACTTGCTTGCTGGCAGACATAATCAACTTTAGATTGGATGGAATAACTTTATTGGATTTTTTTTTCAATTCTAAATAACTTGCATTGAAAAAAAAATTAATTCAGTCCTTCTGGCAAACATCAATAACTAAAATTATAAACAAACATTTGATAACATAGAGTAAATAATTCATTTATAACTTTTTTTAACTACGAAAAACAAAATATTAGGCATAGCCTTACACTCTTCACGTAACAAACGTTTAACTTTGTTTTGTTTTGACTTGTTTCTTTTTTTGTCAATTCGGAAAACATTCAAAAGCAAATCTCTCTGTCTGTCTGTCTGTCTGTCTGTCTGTCTGTGTGTCTTTCTCTCTCTCTCTCCCCCCTCTCTCTCTCTCTATATA
>JAUZSX010244472.1:0-15359 GCA_034780655.1 Idiosepius hallami
ATTAAATTTTTTTTATTAAAATATATTTGATTATTTAGTTTTTATTCTATTTCATGATTCACAAAATATTCATTTGCGTAACACTTAACCATTAAAGTTTTTTTCTAAATTCAAATTCATCACCACTCACCACTGATACGTTCACGCCATACACTCGATTTAAACAAAGCTCCTTTCAAATATTGACCACATAATGAATTAACTAGATGTTACTTTTACATAAACTAAAAAAGCGCTTAATAACCAGGTATTGCCAATAGACACCCGGGCAACGCCGGGTCGAGGGCTGCTAGTAGTGCAATATAATCCTCCGTTCAAAAAGAAAGAAGAGACCGAATCATGGCAGTTTGTTCATTTAGTCGAAAATATTTCTACTACAAGTAATATTGCCTTGGACTAGGTACTTTGATGCTCCTATTGTGCTCATTTTGATTTCGGTTGATTTAGTTTAACCATTGTCTGTTTTGAGGTTGTTTAACACTTTGGATACGAAAATACCTTGCTAGAGTGCATTGTGGTGCTATTTAATGGCGGAAATCCAGTAATAGCATTAACCATTTTGACCCTAAATATAAATATCAGCCTAAGTAAGTTAAGGCCAAAAAAGACACCACAACATTTTAACGCTATAGTCCTTTCAGTCGGCTCTGTTGAGTGACTAGTTGATAATTTTGCTAAGCCAGTCCAAAGGAAAGGCAAAATTTCAGTGTGTGTGTGTGTCTTTTTTCCCCTTAGGTCGTCAGGGCAGATATATCGGCTCTTTAGGGTTTATAGGGTTTTAAATATCAAGGCACAATGCAAGAAGACATACACTACTAGCACCAAAAAATCTTAATCTAAAAAGTTGAAGATTTTTACTTTAATACAAACCTCAATCTCTAAAATAATATAACTTAGAGGGTATGCCTGATTATTCTTTCATCTAAAAAACGATTGGCTATAACCATGAGAATTTAAAAAGTTAGACATTTGTAACATTCTGAAAAAACATTTATATTAAACATGAAAATAATATTTAAACAAATATTTTTAATTATGAAATATTTCATGTTGCAGTGTTATTCTGACACAAGATTTTGCTATGTTGTGGATTGGTATGATCAATATGCTTCAATGATGCGGCGCTACCAATTGTTGTTCTACCCAAAGGACAATTCTGTGGAAATGGTAAGTGATTTTCTATAAATAGAACGCAAAGCCTGCATTTTGTAAGAAATTGTTTTTGTTAAATTAGGATTAAGAGTGGAATACAAAAGTCATTTCAAAAGTAAAATCTATTTTTATTCCACCTAAATGGATCAGAGGGAATTGCAAGTTGCATTTCATGCATTCATGACTTTAATCTTTCTGTTGTAGATATTGATGGTGTGAGACTCTAAAAAAAGCAACTCCCTATCATGGACCTGTTTCAGAATTAGAGATGCATCATTGAATTCCACCATGCAGAAGAATTTGAACTGATCAACATCCACTGGCGCCTATTGAATGTTTATAAAACTGATGCAGTTTATTTCAGCACATTTAAGAAAAGAGTTTGTCAATTCCAAAGTAGTGACGAGATGTGAGTGACAAAGCCCACTTTGGATATAAAAATGGATGCTTCATTCATCGCTATCAAATCCAACCTTTATCATTGGTATATTTCCTTCCCTAAATTTAATTTGATGTGGAGGTGGAGAGTTGGGCAGGGATCATAAAAATTGAGCTCATTGAATTATTCAGAGTTGCCGAGTGAGTTCAAATGAACTCAGTTACATTTTACCTATTTTTACATAAAAATTTCTTAAGTCGGCTTAAGGAAGAATCCTGCTTCTTAAGAAATTGATGTTTATGCATAATATTGCACCTAGCCATGCTTCTGCAACCACTGCTAAAGGGTTAGTATTTTAATATATCTTGTGGAATGTCCTGCTTTCTCTTCTGATTTGAATTGCATAGAAAACTTGTAAAAAGGTGGGTATATCAAAATGGTAAACAGTATACATCAAAAGATAACTTAGAAAAGACTGTCATAAAGGCACTGAAAATTAAAATTGAACATCAATAGATGATAGACGTCTTTCTCTGCTGGAAAAGAAAGGAGAATAGTCATCTCCAAGTCAATGGACATCATATTGTTTCAAAATAGATATTTCTCAACAACTGGCTATCATAATTATGATTTTTAATGATAATTGTACCGATTTTAATGCTTTATTAAGATTTTATATCTATAATAAATGTTTATACAATTGTTTGGATAATAATTTGGTTCACTTGAAATGCATTTTTTTTCATATTTTACTCCAGGTGACATTTAGGAATCAAAATTTTTTATAATAATGTTTCCATAACTAGGAATATATTTCATTAAGTCATTACATAATTGTTATTTACTTTGTTAAAAATAAATCATTTTATTCTTTTTTTTTTTTATGTATTTTTCAGTATGATTATAAAAAACATCGACTTTTCTTGAAAAGAACAAAATGTGATCATGTGACATTGGAGGATTTTTACATTGGAAGTATGATAAACATTTTCTCTCGACAGCTCACTGTTGTTGACTATGGGGATGATTACTCAAGAGACATACTTGGAACTCGCACAGAAAAGTATTTTATTCTCAATTCTTTATGTTTTATTTAAAACTTAATGATGTTTAAAACTTTAAATTTGAATTGTTCTCCATTAGTAAATTAAAAAATATCATCAACAACATTCACTTTGCCAAAATTTGATGATTATCTATAAAACTGACTGAAAACCAGTCTCTACTGCCCTGTCAATTTTTGGTTTGAAGACTTGAAATTAATTAGGGTATTCAGTTCAAAGAAAAGACCGTCAAAAGCTTCCAAATCAAAAGGCAGATAACACAATTTAAAAAAAAAAAATTAAACTAAAAGCAATGTTGGTTGGTATTAAATTCAAGAGTTAATTCCCTTCTTTCCTAGGTTAAACAATGTTAGAATTATTTGGACTATTGTTCTCATCTTATTTTTAACTTATACGAACAACATTTTTGCTAATCTGGTTCCTGGATTTCTTCAAGTGTTACTGGTTGCTTACTTTTTAAACTCAGTAGTCATCAAGGAATCTCAAACTTAATGTTTTATTAAAATTGCACGGATTTTCGAAAGTTGTTAAAGTTTCCAGATTTTATACTAAAGTCTTAAGGCTTTTTGTGTCACACTAAAATAAGACTGTGATGTATATTAGGCAAAATATTGATTGTTTGTGGGTCATTTCAAAAGTAATGCCACTTATGCTTTTCTACTATATATGCACATTGATACGAGATATTCATCTGACTTATCAAAACAAGCTATTCAATATTCTCAATTCTCTATCAGTTACTTGAAGTGACAAAATGATAACACTAATGTCTTTTTAGTAGAAAGTAATATTTTAGTTATTATTAGTAGTAATGTTATTTGTTGTTACTATCAAAGTCAATTTATTGGGGAAAGTCACTTGAAACATTGGTTAGGTGATCGGACTCAAGATTAGTCATATGCGTATTTAAATCCCATTTGTTCTCTCATGTTCACTCGATGATTAATACCCCTGAGAAAAGAATATTAGTCAACAAGTCAAATGGATTGAATTGTGAATTACTTTAATTGGGATATACATGCAACTTGGGACCACTTGTGAATTTCAAATTCCTATGAAACTTGCTACTGAATTATGTATGTTCAGTGGTTGAGTTGGCTCAACCTGCCAACCACACACACATACACAATTTATCAATAATAGTGCAAGAAAATTTTTAAATCATTTCCCAAGGAAAAATTTGGGAACTAAAATCATAACTGGTTTCTATTTTTCTTTCTGTTTAATCATTGAAGTCATTTTTTTTTTATCTCCTTCAGAACCCTTGGTTTGATAACAGCAGAAATGTTTCCCAAAATGGGGGAAATTATCAATCTTATCCGAGATAACAAATTTCGTATCACAAAAATGAAAATGTGTGAAGTAACACCCAAAGAAGCCATCAATCAGCAGTGAGTTGTTTGAATTAAGATTATTCTTTAAAATACAATAATATTTTATAACGCAATAAGTTTCAAAAACTATTTTGCCTAAGCAAAACCATGTCTACATAATATGAATTTAAAATATTATTCATTTGCCATCGTTTAATTATGGCTGTTTTAATCTAATGAATGTCATATAGATTTGATAGAAGACAGCAATTAGATTTCATCATAACTCTTAAAGACATTCTATCACTTTTAAAAGATCAGGGTTTATGTTTCAATTTTTATTTTTCATTTTTTTTAAATTCAATTAAAAATATTTAAAAGATGAAAAATCGAAATTATTTTCTTATTTCTAGAGTTGAATCATTTTTTACCAATGGTCCTTCAGAATCCTTTGGATGAGACTTGACCTTTTGTACATCTTGTTTTCAGACTATTGTCTTCATCCTTATCAATGTTAACTCCACATCATTTCAACCAATGAACCCTTTGGCTTTCTTCAGTTGATTTAACTCAGAAACCTCACAGAACTTTTTACGTAATCCACAGGGATAGACCTCTCTTATTATGCTAACCATTTTAAGTCTTTAAAATGTATTCTTAGTGGTTCTTGCTTCTGGATAGGACTGAAACCTTGACTTTCAGATAATGCTCATTTTATGCTCACTCTAGAAACTCAACGCCTTTATCAATTGCACCACAACAATGATAAAGATAAGGACAAATGTCTGAAAATAGATACACAAATTGTTATCTCAAATTTGAAAAGCAATGAGAAATAGCTACCCAACAGATTTGCATTATTTTCTTTTTTCAACTTTTGTTTAGGCTTTTTGGTTTAGGTGAGATTCGATTGACTGAAAATAAATGATGCAATAACAATTAGAACAATGATATTAGACAAAATTGCAGACAACTATTGCAACTAATCTAATTTTGATTTAGAATTCATTTCATATTGTCCTGATTCAGAATTGAAGAAATAGTAATTGTTATCTCCCCTTATCTGTGTGATTTTAATTTTGGTACTTGGTTATCTGTCCCTTGACTTTCATAAAAAACAAAGAAACCACTTTTTCAAGTAACCAAGCTTAGAAAATGGATTTTCTCTATCTTACAAAAAATAATCTCTTTTCCATTCATTCATTTTCAAGGTAATATATTTACTTACTCTATATATCAATAAAAGTGAAAATGTGTGTGTAAGACTGACAACTCTCTACTAAACTCCTCAGCAAGTTTTAATCTACAGACTTGAAATTTGATATATAGAGTATTTAGACCACAGGTTAATAGGTTTTGAGTCAGAAATTTAGCAGCCAAGATGCCAAACTTAAAAGATTTGACCAGTCACTGTCAATTTTTGGTTTAAAGACTTGAAATTTGATATATGAGGTCTTCAGACCAGGGGAACACTTTCTCTTATTTTGTAATCCAGAAAAAGAGCTGCTAAGTAGTCAACATTTAAAATTAACAAAACACACTGATTATGAACTCAAAAAAGTGTTTTGAAGAATTCAAACCACCATAATTTGCATAGCATAATGGCAACAAGAATTAAAATTTGAATTGACATTTTGAGAAGCCTTTACCCCTTTAAAAACATAATGTACAGAATTGGCTTCCTAGATAATAGGTTTCATTAACCACCTTGTAAGTAATTCCCTGATGCCTAAGCAAAGCTTGCCAATACTTCATGTCAATGTTTGGTTTAGAGACTTGAAATTCATATTTGGGGTATTCAGATCAAATTAAAATTAGTTTTGAGTTAAAAAAAATAGCTGCTAAGGGACAGACTTGAAAGGTTGGATCCTTAAAGGCCCGTAGCATTCACTGTGGGATTATATCAGTCAATGGGGTGTCAATATAACTGCAATTTACTAAAATAATTGTCGCCTTTACAAAAGTTACAACAGTTTTCTTTGAAAGAAAAAAATCTTAGAATGACAAAAAAAAATAGAATAATTACAAAAACAGAATCAAATCAACCCATAGCCCTTCAGTTAGGCAAGTTTCCAGTTTTGTCTTTTTCTTTTCCAGTTTTAACAACAGTTTTTTTTTCTTTTCTAAGTTTAATCTTAACCATATTATGTTTCATGCTAGCATTTTTCTCTTTAATTTTACATTAGCAAAGGTTCCAACATTTTGCGCAGGTGATCTTTAATCTTCAACAATTTCATT
Source organism: Idiosepius hallami (assembly GCA_034780655.1). Classification (NCBI taxonomy): domain Eukaryota; kingdom Metazoa; phylum Mollusca; class Cephalopoda; family Idiosepiidae; genus Idiosepius; species Idiosepius hallami. Next base: position 6,147 of record JAUZSX010244472.1, read on the forward strand.
GTTTTTGGTAGCATTATTTTAAAAGGTTAAACTTAAAACATATAGTGAAATAAATTTTGACCTGTGTTAGGGACCACTGTCCTGCTAAATTTCATCAAGATTAGTCAATAGGTTGAGCATGAAAGTGGATGAGCGAGGTGGGTGATCTGATTCACATTCAAAAAGAAGTTGGCCGGCAACATGTAGAATAAAGTTATGGCAATATAAAAACGCCTGCATATCATTGTACAGATTTTTGGTTCTTTATAAAAAATTTTCAAAACAATTTTGAAGACATCTTTAATTTTCTAATACTTTATACTGCCTTATATTTTTTAGAGAAATCTTGAATTATATTGTTAAAGGCCCTGTAATTGCTATAGAACTGATGGGCAATAATGCTGTTTCAGCCTGGATCAAGTACATTGGACCTGATAATGACGCGCTCCAACAAGCACCTCTTTCTTTAAATGCAAGATATGGAACAGGTAAATACAGTTTGATTTAGATTTGTAAAATAAATTGTTATAAACAGTTGATTTCCTAAACAGTGTTCTATCTGAAAAATCAAACTTTTAAAGCCTTGATAAACTAATATTTTAATAATCACACAATGTGGTAATACTAAACTAACTGTGACTATGATTTTGATATCTTGTACCAGATATGCATTTACATACTTTTCTTATAACCACAAGAAACATTTGTCAACAATTCATTGTAAAATAATGATTACAAAGCAAGAAATATGGCATAAAATAACAATTGAGAGATTTTTAAAAACTTAAAAAACTAAATCCTGATTTCTTTTACAGTTTTAGTAATTCATTGTTGCAGAAAATATTGTCATAGTTGATTATTATTCTCTACTAAACTGTTTTTTTATGAAAGTTGGCTATTTATAGAATATCATTGGTTATTACAAAAGTCTGATTTTTTTAAATAATTTCAAAGAAAGTATATTTGTTTTATCATATTCTCTTATAATAGTAATTGTAACATTCTACAGTTGTAATCATTCTCTCTTCAATTCTACTCACATCACCATTTCTTTTTAAAGAGTGTTTAGATCCATCACCTACATGTCAGATGTTAATGATGATTTCTCTATAACCTGCTTCTGTAGAAGTTCATGTATTCTTATTCTTCATTCACTTTGCCTTCAAGTTTAGGCGTTTTGTTTTTTCTCTTTTTGCAAAGTTTTTTAGTTAGATTTTTATTTTTTATTTTTGAAAGCGTTTTTTCGTCTGCACTGAGTTGTTAATACACAGCAAATGCTCCGTCGGACAACGGCAGAGGAATTACATATTCAACATTTTTCACGCCAGATAGGCGACAATGTAACTCCACTTTTTTGATCCAGTCAACCCCTCTCGACACAATACTTAGGGAAGTCTTTACCAGAGTGCGTAAAGAGGACCCAGCAAACAGGCAGTTTGTGTTGACGGTGTGCCCCGTCATATTAAAGACCTACAGCGGACAACACTATCGCTGTATCATTTCACAGCTAATGCCATCCAGACCAGCCGCTTTGCCTGCCTTGATATGCTTCATGCCATCAGTGCCAATGTAAAGGGCGTCAATAAGTCATCCAACTCTACCAGGATCTTCTTCATGTCATGCTTCATGAACTTCAGGTAGCCGCGCTCTTTACTCAACGGTTGGCTGTTGAGGAGCAACTGATGTACAACCTGGTTTGGTGTCACCCCGCCATTCTAAGGGACCCCGATTTACCATTTCAAAATCTATCAAAAAATGGGTTTTGGCAGCCATTGTTTTGCCTGTCCCTACTTTTCTATATTTCTCATAAATGAATGAGAGACATATAGCATTTCATAAAGATAAGAAATAAAATGAAACAAAAAAAAGTATTATTAAAAATAATCTTCTTTTGTCTCTTCATTCATTAGTAGGTTAAAACTATTGTTATAAACACCACTTCTACTTAATCAGTGACATAGTGTATTTGGAAGGGGTGGAACATAATCTTTGATCTACATCCACTATACTTAGCTGGGGAAAGGCCTGCATTAAAGCTGATGACTTAAAATATTGGTGCCATCTCCAAGAGCATAGTGTAGCAATTGGTCTCTTGATAGATCAACATGCTCAGGCCAAGATGGCAAAGACCTGAGATAACCTCTCGAGGTGGGGCTTTGTACAGGACGCAGTTTGCCCATTTAGCACTGCTGAGCAGACCATATCACTCACCTTGTGGACTACCTACTCAGTTTACTCTGAAGGAATGCGACGATTGCCGCACCGTTCTCTTGATGGAGCGGCACACTATAATGATGACTATAGTCTCCTCCTCAAATAATCAATAACATTCTTGTGTCAATGAATGTGACTCCATCCAAAACAGAAAGATATGTTTGCTTTTGGGGTTTGATCTATTTTCTATTATCTAGTTATAATTTTTGATATTTGTTGTTTCTTTTTACTTTCCAACAGGAGAGAAATTTTTTGGGTCATCTTGTGTTGCAGATGCTGCACGACACCTGGAGTTTTTTTTCCCTACTTCAAGTTCCACACGCAAGAACACAGCTATTCTAGAAGAATGTACATGCTGTGTAATTAAACCTCATGCAGTTACGGAAGGTAAGATTTCCAGAAAGAAAACTGAAATCATTTATTTCTATTGTTATAAATTAAATCAAACAAAAAAATAATTTTCTTGTTTTCAAGAAAAAAAAAATTGCTGAATATTTGTTAACCCAATTGTGAATGTAATACAGACAAGGATTTAAACTCACATATTACAATTCCAAGCATGAACTGAACCACATACAGGACTTTATTTTTTATATAAATTGTTTTGATTGTAAAAGAATATGCCCATGCCATGAAAAATGACAGCATAAGAATATTAGTAAAATAGTAAAAAAACACATCAAAACATTTGAATGGCCTACAAATAAAAAAAAAAAATGATAGATTAAACAATAAACCAAATGTTTTCAGTGCCAATCATAAATATAAAAATAAATACACATTATTGGCCATTATTATTAGAGAGGTAAAACCTTTTAACTTACTACAACTAAATATAATAAAATGAAAGTAAAATGGTGAAGTAAAAATGACATGCAAAGTATCTTTTATTTATACTGAATTCTAAAATCATTTTTCAAGCACTGAAATAATTTGCTAACAGTAGAAAAATACTTTCAAGTTATGTTAAGACAACTTTTAATATATAAGTGCAAATTGTGTTTCAAAATTTAAATGTAACATCTAAATACTTTTTATTTTCAAGAATGTCAGATGAAAAATTTCTACTCCTCTTTGAAAATGCCATAAAACCATTATAGCTCAGTGAAATAAAGCTACAAAGACACTAATGTAGGACCCCAATTTTCCTGAAATAGAATCCGGTTAATGAAATCACTTTTCATGATAAATCAATCTTTCTTTCATTTTTTTAAATAAAATACTTAAATACTTAGGTTTTTCATAAATATTTTATTTAAAACAATGTGACTTTGTTATTTATTTTAATTGTATTCTTGATAAATAATTCTACTATTTTTCTGCACTCACTCATACAAAAATACTGCTAGAAAATATCTTATTTTAAAATAAAATATTAAAAAAAAAACTTTATGAAATTACAGTTAGAAGATAAAAAACAATTGTTCCTCCCCCTTCCTTTGTGTCTCTTAAGTAGTTCTTAAGTGGTTATAGTTTTATTGGCGGAGGGGGGGGGTAATATCAGAATAAGAGCAAGATCAAATTGATACAGTTTCAATAATTTATTTCTTTGGTTTTGTTTATAACTTGTTTTTATGAAATGCTACATTTCTCTCATTGATTTAGAAATATAGAAAAAAGATTTTTTTTTTTCCACATAAACTATAAAATTGGTACTTGCACATTGTAAATCTTAGATTTTTTTCATCTCCTCCAAAAAGAAAAGAAAAGAACAGAATATCTAAAATTGGTTTTTGTTTTTGTTTTACAGCATATCAACCTTTTTAGGCCATTTAATGCCTAGAACAATCATTTTTGGTAAACATTTTTTTACACATAGTATTTATAATAGCACAATAATATGTACAATTTAATCCATGGCTGGAGGGAATGTGATGACTCATACCTTCCCCAAGAGCATTAGTTGAAATATGAAGGCAAATGGAATAACTGGGTTTACTGCCTGCTGCCCCAAGTAGATCCTCCCCCTCTAAAACGATGTTAAATCCCAGAGTTGAACAATTTCCAGTTGACTTTTATGCAGAAGATAATAAGCTTTTAGGCAAACTTTGTCTTCGTGGTATTTGTAAATGTTGACACAATCAAAAAAAAAAATCAATAAAGATAATAACAATGAAAAATTAAATTTTGCAAATGCGAAAATGGAAAAAAAATGTAATTTACTAAAAGTGGAAACAGAATTATGGAAACTTTGAAACATAACATTGGGGTCTCTACAATGCCACATATTGACAGATTTGATAATCAGTGTTGACCTTTACCTAAATGAGTTTAGAGGTTAAAAAAGAATTTATATTGTTTTAAAAATAAGTAACATATTGGATCTTGAGGCTCTTTTAACCAAGATTTGCATTAGAACAAATTGTATGTTTAGAAACTTTAATAGCAATAAAAGAAAAGGGTGGTATGGAAAGATAAACATCAAATTAAGTGTCTTGTAGTTTGTTTCAATTTATGATCTATTTTGATAAAAAGATAATTAAAAATGTCAAATGAATTGACGAAGGGAAGGGGCACACATGTAGAATTTAATTTAACGAGGGAAATTCCACAATGCAAAATAAAATCCCCCAGCAATTTGAAAATTTTAACAAAATCTTTCTGTCTGAACAAGGAGAGCAGATAGAGAATAATTCTAAAAATTTCAAATGATTTTTGGAATCAGCTCTACATAGGACCAAAACAGATTTGGCACAAGCAGGATTTTCAACCAGGGATTATCTAATGATAGTTAGAGTCCTTAGTCATACAAAGGAAGTGGATGTACCCACAGCTGTCCACTTTGTCAAATCTTAGGCTCATTTATCCTTGTTTGTAAGATCTTAAGAATCTAAAACCAGATAGGAAGAAAGTGTGGAAAAACAGAGAAAAAAATTACAATCCTCATTAGAGAATTAGAAACAATCCTAAAATACCTGAAAGGAAGACTGCTAAACATTGGAATTTGTGGAAGATTAAATAGAACACTTACAGACCACTTTACACTTGAAAGAGAGAGGAGGTAAAAAATAAATAAATAAATAAAATAATAAAATAAAATAAAAATATATCTAACTATATGAGGAGGACGGGGAAGCTTGCAGTCAGTGACTGCAAGGTATCCAGATATGGTGTACGGTCTTTTTATCACCCAACTACTCGTCACGGTCTATTCATCACTAGACTTCTCATCACGTGGTTTTTTTTATCACGTCGACTACTCATCACTCCGAGTCTTTTCATCATTTTGACTTCTCATCACTTGATATTTCATCACAACAACAATTAATTTTTAATTTTAATTAATTTCTAAAAGAATAATCACATGTTGTTGTTTAAGTTAAAGAAAAACATTTATAATTATTTTCTTGTTTAGAAATTTTTGTTTTCTTGTTTAAATTTTTTTAAATTATGTTCTTGATGAAATGAAAAAAAAACACTTATATATCATTTATTTTTGAAAAAAATTTCTGCTTATTTAAAACTGTTAACTTCTAAAATAGCGAGATTGTTTTCATAATAACATAATTACGATGATAAGAGAAAACGTGACGTTTATATGAACAGTATTATTTTTAACTTTTATTTTATTAACATTATTTAAAGTTTCTTTGATAAAGTTCTGCTATTGTGTCGTTTAAAAATAAAATAATTATTTTTAAAAAGTATTTTTTTTAGATTCTTAATTTTTTTGTTTCTAATTTTAAGTTCGGTAATGTTTGTTTACATTAAGTCAAAATAAAATGAAACTATCTCAAGATAGCAGAAGCTGATACATAGAATATGCTAGAGAAATATTAAAATAAGGTTTATTAATGGGTACAACTAAGTCAAAAAAATTATAATGATAAACTTATAGATATAACACACACACACTCACACAAATTTTGTATATTTAGGCAGCATATATTATTATTAATATATTAAAAAAATAACCCATACAACAATGGTTAGAAAAAACACAATACATACAAAAATAGAAAAGAAACTCACACAAAAAGAAATTTAACAAATACTTTTAGGCTGTGGACCCACAGTTTTTGGGTCTATATTCTGTAAATATTTGTTAAATCACTCTGGATTTTTTTTTATTCTGTGACCTATTCTTAGGGTGGAAAAAAAGGCAAATGATTGCCAATACTTCTTGAAATATTTTTCACTAAGTGCAGATGTTGTACATTCGTGAGAATTTTATAACACAATATTTAATAAAACCATCTTTGATGGCTGTGAACATTGCGAACATTAAAAGATTAGTTATGTGCAAAAGCTTTCAGGAAACGAATATAGGATTGAAGGATTTTACTTCCATTATAATTTTTTTAATCAGCATTTTTATAGTTTTCCACAGGTGATTAACTAGTGATTAAAATTTCCCTTCTTGACTTTCCTTAAAGCATCTATAAATTTCCAAATGGTAGGTTGTTGCACTATAAATGTCAATTGGTATCTTTGGTGTGATCTTGATTCTTTTATAAAGGTTCTTTCATCTAGAGGCAAAAATAGCATTCATCCTTGCATTTTTTGGTCTTATTCTGTCATCCAATATAATTATCTTCAAACCAATGAAAGAGAATTAGTTTATAAGGAAGATTAATGTATTTGTCAATCTTTGCTAATATGAATGAAGGCAAATGCTATAACAATTTTAGCCCATAATGCAAAATCAGGATCAGAAAGGTAAGAAAGAAAACGAATCATCCAACTGCTAAGACCATTAAAAATATGTCTGTCATGATTCATCTAATCATGCATACTGTCTGTGAATGGTCACACATTGAGTCTTGACATCCGGCCAGTTTTGAATTCTCAAGTAGGCCATTTGGTTTTTCTTTCATTCATCTTATTTCTTCAATGAGTTTGGGAGAACTATTGAACTGTAACTGCCCAGTTTGGCTACAATTATAAAGGCTCAAGTGAAAAACTTGGCTTGGGTCAATCAATTTCTTTTTTGATTTTGTTCCACATTTTGAATAAATTCTTCAGATTTCAACCAAAACTGACTTTGAAATATGAAATGTTTCAAACGCATGCCATGTTTTTAGTATGTATTGAAAATTATTGTAATTATCTTTGCATTGGTTTTCATTAAACAAAAATTAGCCTTTAACTCAGAAGCATCCATTTTCTAAATTGAAAATGGTGTTTTATTCACTTTTCCAGTCCAACATTCTTTCTATAGTTAATGATTTTATGATTTTTGATGCATTTATTCATTAATTTGTAGAACTTTCTTTTGTGATAATTGTTACTCATTTACCTTAAAATGCACTTAACTGCACACTTTTGACAATAAGACTATAAACTATGTAAATAAAATATTTTATTAATTAAACCTAGCTATAACAAGACAAAAGCTAAAAATCAATTTAAAAAAAGGGAAATTTTTGAATAAAAAGAATTTTCTAAATATTTAAATAATTTTACGATCAATTTCATAACTTGATACCATTTCAAAATTCAAATATACAAAAAACACAAACTGAAAAGTTATTTCTGTCTGGGATTTAAATGTAATGTTTAAGATGATATCTTGTGGCAGAATAATTTTATGAATGTAAAGCTAAAAGTATTTTCCTTCTTAAAAGAATCTCTAGAATACCCAGCCCACCATAAAAGAAAACTTTAAATAATGTATAAATATATGATAAATAAATACAAATGTTATATTTACACCAGTTGGATGGAAAAAATAGAAATCTGTCTACTTATTTTTTTAATTTTTCCCATTTTCTGACGAGTGCCTTAATGTCAGCCTTGAATTTTTTAAAATTCCATCTGCCTTCTCATGTTTGGAATTCAAAAGAGGGCATAGTTGAACTCCTAATCGCTTCAGAAAAAAGAGGCTAAAAATGCTTACTAATTTGAAAATGATATTCAGTAATTGAAACAGAAAAAAAGTGAGTCTGTACCAAGGATTAAGCAACAGTTCTGAGAGCGTTCATCTTAAAATAGAATCAACAAGTAATCAGAAATAAGATAGTAAAAATAAAGTTTACAAGAAAATATGCATGTTTTATTATTATTATTATTTTTTTAAATATTCTATTAGTAATAAAACCAGCAATGATAAATCAGTTCATTAGAATGAAGTTGTGAATGTGAAGTTGAATTAACATAAGAATCAAACTCTTCATTATTGGAATTTAATTTTTTTTTCATTTGGATCGAATCTTTAAGAGTTAATATTTTACATCTTTCTCTTCCAGGAACTGAACACATCCCAATTCAGACAGTAATAAGAGAATATAAAAAGCTTTCTTTAAAACTATTCCTTTTCACATTAATTAATTTCAAATTCAATCTTAATTTTATATTTTTCTTTATATTTTCTGAATCAAAAAAATAATTCACTTGGTTTTTTTCCTTCCATGACACAAATTTTATGAATTCTCATGATTTTATTTTATGTTGTTCCCATTCAATGGAATTAAGATTTCAGAGTTTCTTTAAGACATTTTCTTTTCTCTCTTTGCTGATCATCAGAATTTGATCAAAAAAGTCTTTCTTTGAAATTTCTAAAATTAAATATTATTTAAAACTTTGCTTCCGACTTTTTGGTGTGCAGTTTTATCATTGCCACTCAGCCAATGGGATTCATTCTCTAGGCTGATGTCATCATTCCTATTTATGACCTGATTGCTGGCTTGTTTCAAACATTGTCATTATTATTATTATTATGATTAAGTGGATGGGTATGTCACGGAATGAAAAAAAAATCTGCCTTATTATACATACACTTATGACATTTAGTTTATTTTTATATTATATATACATACACACATGAGGATGATGATGATAATAGCCACATCATAGCAGATAATTGCTGCCTCAAGACTCGTCTCCTGCATCACACTTCTCCAGTGAGTCTGAAGACCAGCTGCTGATCAGGGCGATATTAAGATAAGACTTACATACACATATTCTTATATGTAATATATATATATATATATATATATATATATATATATATATATATATATAAACACACACACACACACAAATTCAAACATGTGTGTATATAAACACACACACACACAA
>JAUZSX010244583.1:0-15357 GCA_034780655.1 Idiosepius hallami
CTAAGTAATAAGGTTGCTTAAAATTAAAGTTAGAGTGCTCAATATCAGTGATAGAGTCAACGGGGACCAACAACTGTCAGTTTCTCGCTATATGTTCGTCTGGTCGAAATATATATATATATATATATATAGTTTGAAAATCTCCACATTCTCTCAAGCTATGGGATTAAATAGCACATTGTGTTATTCCAAAAACTATTTGTGAACAAAAGAACTCTTATGAAAAAAATGATTCTTCTCAGCATTAAATTGCCTAGAAAGGTTGATATGCCATCAAACAGAATAAATAAACAAACTTTTTTTGGAGTTATTAAAATTTAAAAACATCAACTTCCTTGAGGACACCTTAGACGATTTAAATTACAGGTATATAAAAGTTTTTTTGTGAGTTTTGCCCTTGAGTACCTTGTAAGGATTGATAGGACGTTAAACCAAGTAATGAAATCCATTTCAACGCATTTAAGGGGAAAGACAAAAAAAAGAATACAAAGAAATACAAAAAAGATTTATGATGAAAGTTGGATGAAAATCTGAAAGCCAATATTTGTCATCCAAATTCTCTCTTTAATGTAAAGAAGAGAAAATCATCTGTGGATAAAAATATGTGAAACAAAAACATTCAATCAACATTGATTATAATCTGGACAAAAGGAAATAAGAGAAGACTTTACCTTCATTAAGGATGATTCCCTCAGTTCTACAATAGCTGAACATCCATCCACCCTTTGTTTTTCACGCTATTTCAGGCAGTTGCCTTACAAATCATAACCCAACATTTGATATTACGGATAATTCGTTATTTATCTTAATTCCATCCCGATTTCCATATTCTATGAATTTGGTCAAAGTGTCCCTCATAGATTCAGTTTAGAAATTTGAGGCCCAACCTCATAGATCTCCATTTGGGAATCGATATTCCTTGTTATTTATGAACATTGCTTAACAATTGCTTTAAAAGGAGACTCAACTATGTATCATCGAATTTCATCTACAGAATAAGCCAAAAAAAAAAATGCCAATACTTTTTATATTCTAACAATTTTCAGAATTACAAAGACTTTTGTTTTAATTTAATAATCCATGCATTATTGACACCTTGAAGACCATCAAAGCCTTTAAAACTAACTTCCATCAAGAAATTTGAAGAATCCTTCATGAGATTTGCGGAAATGTCAACACAGACATCAATGTGTCATTAAAAAAAAAAAAAAACTATGTCTCAACAAAAAGTTTATTAAAAAAAATGATAGTTCACTAAAATAAATGATCTAAAAAAGGTTGATATGCCATAAAAAAAACTGAACAATTAAAATAAACAGGTGGAAATTAAGAGAGAGAAATGTTAATTGTTGTAATTAGTTAATGTTGAAATGGGAATTGAATTTGATTGGATGGAAAGAAAGAAAAACTAAATTGATCTTCTCTTTAAAATGAAAGAATTCCACTGGGAGACAAAGCTTTGGAATGAAATCTAATAAATAGGAAAGCATTCTTATCTAAAGAAATGGTCGAGGGAGAAAATGGAAGGATAACACAGTTGTAGAGAAAACCAAAAAAAGGTATTCAGAATTAAAGACTTTTTTTCTTTGTCAATCTTTTACAATAAAAATGGTTTTGATTTGCAAGTCAAGCAAAATGGTTTGTGTTTTATGGCATTTATCAATTTTTTATTTTGTGTCTGTAGACAATTTAGAAATATTCCATGGGTTGTCTTGGTTGTGAACCTGTTCTAAGCTATTCACATTTTTAATTTTAAAAAAATCTGTTAATTTTATCCTAAATATTGTGCATGCATGTGTGTATGCGTGTGTGCAATGATATTAAGAAATATATTCCCATATGTGTATAAATAAATAGATAACTAAACTCTCTTGTCTATCAGTGCAGTAAGAGCATTTTAAAAAAGGTGGAGTCATTCTATGAAAACAGTTTAAAGATTTTCTAATTATCATTTAAAAGATTCTAATTTGGCAAAAGGCAAGTCGGAAACCAAACTCAGAGAAATGCTTATAATTTGATAAACCTGTGTAAATAATAAGCAAATTATTTCTAGTTTGGGTGCGGATGGAATATTGATAGGGTCTATAAGTACAGGCCAAGAAGAAGAAGAAGTAAGATGTCTACCCTTATTCTACCCATCACTACATTAACCACCACCAACAACAACACCTTCACATATTACTAAAATACTTATTTGGTTGGTTCATAGAATTTGTTGAAAAAAGTGAAATATTGGCCTCAGTTGTAAAAAGAGAGAAAAAAAGTAAAATGGAACACAGAAAAAAACAATAATAATAATAATAAAATTAAGGGAAGAAAGAGGGGGGTTGAAAATAAAGACTAAAACAATGGGGATTCATTGAGTGAAGATTTATAGGGAAGGAGAAGAGGAGGAAAGAAAGAAGGAGAAGAGGAGGAAATAGGGGGAAAGAAAGAAGGAGAAGAGGAGGAAATAGGGGGAATGAAGAAGGAGAAGAGGAGGAAATAGTGGGAAAGAAAGAAGAAGAAGAAGAAAAAGAAGAAATAGTGGGAATGAATGAAAGAAGAAGAAGAATATTTTGAATGAAAGAAAAAAAAAGAAACAGTGGAAGTGAAAGTAAAATAAAAAAATAAAAAATAATTGAAAGCAAAAAAATTCTTAAATTTATTTTTTTGATAAAAAGAAATAAAATGGAATTGTTTCATGTATTGCTAATACATATGATTTAAGGGGAGAGCAATAAAGGATGTGGTCATGCTTGAAATTGAGAAGACAACCACATTATAGACAGAGAGAGAGAGAGAGAAAGAGAGAAAGGATAGATTGATATAGATATAACTAAAAGTAGGTTAAAAGCATTCATTAAGTTGTAAATTTCACAACAAAAATTAGTTAATTAAATTTGTTATCAAGATGTTATTTTCTACTTTAGAGCTTTGAACTTTTTCAACCTTTGAAATGATGTCATAATTAAAAGTCTTTTGTCTTTACTTTTCAAAGATATTCAGACTTTCCTTTAATAAGTAAAATAGTTTCTACCAGATTTTTTCACTCTTGGGAATTCAATGCTTCACTTCCTTTCTTTTTGCTTTTCCCAATTTATTTGCCAATTTCTTTAAAAGATTTTATCATTAAATTTCATCCAATCTTTTTTTTTCTTTCTATTCTTTTAAATTTTTTTCTTTTTTAAATGTATTTTTTTTCTACCATTTTTAAACAAACTTATTTTTCTGTTTTCTGTTTTTTTAAGAACATCATTTCATATTTAAAGAAAATAAAAATAAATCTTATTTCTTTAGTTTTTCTTATCATTTAAATCTTTTTCTTCAAAATTTTACTTGTGACCCTCATTCACATTGTTTCTAGAACTTTTCTCTGCATCAGGCCCCAATCGCAACCTTTTCTTTTGCTATTATTTTTTAAAAAATAAAATAAAACAATCCCTTTTTTTGTTGTTTTTTACAAATTAGTTTTGGCTGATTTTTAGGATTAAATTCTTTTCTTTCATGAATCCCTTGGCTCGTTACTTGCCAATTGTACAAATTTATATCAATACAAAATACAAAGCAAAGCCTTTCGTTTATCTTTGCAGTTCAGAGATTATTAAACAGCTTCATCAATGAATGTTTAAGAAGGGAAATAATTGGAAGGAAATTGGGATGAAAAAATAATCTTTAAAAAGAAAAAAAAAGTTTTTGGATAAAAATTGATTTTATTTAATAATTGATATCAAAATTAGAATTCATAAAATATGCAGACAATAATTTATACAATGGAAACAAAATGTATTTGATACACATTAAAGATTTTTATAATTGATTTTTTTATACACTTGCAAAAAGAGAATCAAAACCCAATTCTACCAAAATAAAGCTTTTATCATAACAAGTAGAATGTCTTTTCTTTATTAAGCAAGAGAATGTTTTATGAACTGAGATAATAATGTGATTAGCCATATTTGAAATAGGATGGTGGTTATCCTTTGTCAAATCTTTTATATTATCTTCCTAACAGCTTACGACCCCCACAAAAATTGCTTCCTGATCTTTCTACGACCAATAATACGTAGCGATATTCTAAACTTAATATGAGCAAAGGTCGTCAGGTATGAAAGATGAATTTTGGGGGTTGGGGTGGCCAATTTGAATTGAGATATTCTCAAAGAGGAAAAGAAAAGTTGTAACAAATGATTTATTCAAGATAGACAAATAATGAGAAAAGAGAAATAATGGGGTAGAACACAAAGAATAATCTCTCTGTGTGTAGGGGGGGAAGATTGCAAATGAATATAAAAAGAGTCAAAAGTGAAGTGCATTGCATAATAATGTCTTCCTAATTGAGATAATCATGAAATCCAGATTTAGATCCAAACTTAATGATAAGTTGTGAATAAGAAAAGGATTTTCTCTCAGAATCCCAAACTCTATTATGTAATAATCTTTCTTTCTATTGAAAACGTGTTATCAGCTTTAAGATTCTAAAGCTGGGTGTGTTATGTCTTTATTTGGAGGACCGAGAAGAAACAAGACATGCCATTGCTATATTGACAGAATATTTCATAAACTCATTTGCTTCAAAGAATAGGGAGAAAGAGGAAAATAGATAGAAAAGAAACAAAATGAAACTGTTGCATGTATGCTAATACATAGAATTTGAGGGAAGAACAAGAATCATTTTTGATGAACATTATTTTTGTCCAAAGTTATTTAAAAAACAAAATATGCATTATTACTTCCATAGCTGGAGTGAACATGAGGATTCATACCTTTCCCAAAGGTATTAGTCCAATTACGAACACAGATGGAATGACTGGTACTCAAACTTGTATACTATGATTCCAAAGTCCAACTTCCTATTAAATATCCCAAGTGGACTTCCCTCAACCTTGTATGTGAATTAATCACTACTAATTATCAGATTAATTAAGAATACAAAGTAAATTTTGGAAAAGAGTTTGTAGTAAATGTTAAAATAGATTTTCGATGGAATATCAGTCAACTCTTATGAATTCTTAACCAAATTGAAATTATTATAAATGAAAAAAAAAACCCAAAAAAAACGACTTACAGAAACATTTCTGGTTTGTCTGAGACATCCTTCCAAATTGTGCACCATTTCCATGTGACGCCCATCCATTAAGTAGGCAACGGCATTTTGACGTTGTTGTAAGATTGTTAAATCTCTTAATGGTCGTAAGAACCAATTTCTTAAAAGAGAAACCATTTTGAAAATAATAATCCAAAAGATGAAAACCAAATCTTTATAATAATTCTTTATAGAATTGGAAAGTGAATTATAGAGAAAGTAGTGAAATTCTTTTGTTGTTGTTGTTAGGGCTGTGATAAGAATATTCTTTTTATGTAAGCATATTCTTTGCATATTCTTTTAAAAAAAGAATTAATTTTAACTTTATAAAATTTGCTTTTTTGTTAAAAGCATTCTCTTAAAATAATTAAAAGAATATGCTTTTAACAAAAAGCATATTCTTTAAAAAAAAAAAATATTCCCGAGAAATAAAAGCATTTTCTAAAAAGAATATTCTTGTCACAGCCCTAATTATTATTCAGCAAATGTAAAGGCTTTTTAACTGATAGGAAATTCCTTAAAACATATTCAAAAGATTTTTGATTTTTAGAAGAAAGATGATTTAAATTCATCAGTTGAAATGATCTTTATGGTTGGGTGTGTACAAACACTTTTTTTGTTGGACCATGTTTACTATGATCACATAAGACAAGAATCATTAACCATGGTTGCTTATTAACCAAGCTAATAAACAAACATATTTGATATAAATTTAGTCATTGCATCCTCAACTTCTTTATTATCAAAACTCCTTAGAAGCAAGAAATACTCATTAAATCAAAGAAATGTTCATTTTTGCATTTAGTTTGGCATTAGACCCTTCAATTAGATTTTCACCTAAAACCCAACATCATGGTGCATCACTTCATAAAATCAGTTTCCAATTTTTAACCCTTTTTTTCCAGATGTATATTGCTTTGTAGAGTTATGAAACCAAGAAACATTCCATTCAATATACAATTGATAAATAAAATCACACTTTATACTGCCAATAAAAAATGTAAATAACTTCTCAAATCATTATTTTGAGTAAATTTTAAAAATATCTATGCGACATTATTTTTCACTTCCAGAAAAAATATTGAGATTTTTGTCATAAATTTTTTTCATTCAAAACAATTTTCTGTAAACTTTTAAAAAATAGCCAAAAAAATACAAACCTAAGCAATTTACTTCCAATCTGAGTTTTACATCTGTTTAAAATTCCTGGAAATAAAAAAGTAAATTCTAATTGCTAATATTTCTTTTAAGGTCTTCAATATTTGGTTAGAATAATCACAAATGCAACTTTTTTTAAAAGAATATACAGCACATCCCCACCCAGAGAAAAAGAATCATCATTTATATTTGTAATATATTCCTTAATTATCCAAATTTCAGTTAACTTAGTTGATCATGTTTTAAGGCATATTTTAGAAAATTTTTATCAAAGTACTAAAATTATTGCTCGGCTTTGCCTGGTAACTTGCCACTAAGGTAATTAAGGAAGTATATTTTATTGGAAAGCAGTTAATGCACATTTTAACCCTAAATTGATTTCTACCAACTATCCCAAGTGAACTTCCCCAACTCTTTTGTGAATTACTGTTTAGATAATTTTATTTCTGTTTCTAATATAAATATATTTTTACTAATCATAAATTTTCTTCTGATATTTGATTATTTTGATTTTTCCTGCAAATTCAACCATTTTATAAAATCTTCTTGATTTTGGTTATGAATTTCAAATCAATTCATCAAAAAGTCTTAAAAAATGACTTTTTTTCATTTTTTATTTCTAAATATTTTGTCAAAATAAATCGTTTAATTTCCATTATTTCCTTTATTTATAACAGACTTTTGGATAAATGACATTTTTGTTTTCAGCAATTTTTATATTCCAAAAAATAATGAAGTCCCACCAAGAAAATCTAAAAAGAGCTTTTCCACAAAGTAAATGCTAACAACATCTTTGAGTTTTGAAGAGAAACAAGGTTAAACAACAATGAAACCTTCAAAGCAAACATCACTACTAAAACGAATCAAATTGCAATATAAAAATTAAAATCTAATGAAATAAATAAAAACTGTAACACTAAAAAAATTTAAAAATTAAAAAAAAAACCCTGATATTCAATAAATAAACATAACCAAATAATTTATTCAGCATTTAGTATCCAAAGAGGGTTGATATGTAGCTGAAATAAACCATTTAATCAATCAATCAACCAAACAATCTCTTCAGCATTAAATAACCCAAAAGGGTTGATATGCTGCTAAAATAAACCAATCAATCAATTATTATTTTGGTAGATTATAAAAACATGAAATTTTACTTCTTTTTATTCTAGTAAAAAACTGTTTGAATGCGGAAAAAAAAGAAGTTTGAAGGAAAGAAAAATATTGGATGAAGATGAAAAAAAATCCATGGTAAGAAACAAGATTAAAAAAGACGAAAATAAAAAAAAAATAGAGGGAATAACCAAATAAAGAAAAACATAAAAAAAATACAAGATGTTAAGAAATAATATAAGAATAAAAATTCAATATCAATATAAAAAAGAAACAAAACTTAAAATAATGAAAAAAAAGAAAAAGAAAAAAATATCAACAAATTAAAAAAAAATAATTTATTTAAATTTTTTTTATTCTTAAAATGAGGCTTGATGAATTCTACAAACATTATTTGGACTCTTATAATACAAAGAATAATAAGGATCAGGACAAAAGTCTTCATATTGCTTGTAAATGAAAAATAAATGATAAACAGAAAAGAACAATTTAAAAAAGAGAAAAAAAAATCAAAATAAAAAAGTAATGATTTTTTTAAAGTCTTTATAATTCTTTTTTTTTTTTAATCCAAATTTCCAAAAGAGAAATTAAAAGAAAGAAAAAGAAAATATTTGAAGAAAATTTTTACCAAAAAGACTAAGACCCTCTTTTGATGAATGAAGTCCAGATTTATAAACTGATGGATGACTTTCTTGTTGAAAGATCTGCAAAGCACTAAAACACAAAATAACAAAGAAGAATGAACGAAAGAGTAAAATTGAAGAAGAATTTTCAAATCTGAATAATCTCTTATTCCAGAATGTTTCAGACTAATTGTAGGCCTTGGGGAAAAAAGAATAAATGAATAAATACTAAATTCAATGATAAATGACAAATTATCAATAAGGTTTTAAAATAAAAAAAAAAGCTTGCGATAATCTTCTTCATTAGTGGAAGAAAACAAATCCGAAGAGAAACAATTAGTAATTAATTGTTTACAAAATGAAGACGGACTAAATATTGCATGCTTCAGTTGGTTACACCTCTAATATTATGCACAACAAATAACAAACAATATTCTTGTGTTTTAAATTTTTCATTTCTTTTCATAAAATCAATTTTGTAATTTTCTTTGTTTTATTTTAATGTGTAAGTTAGAGAAATTAACTAAAACTGGGAAACTCATTGCAAATCTTAAAATCACATTAAAGAAAAGCTAAATAATTGCTTGGTTTGCTTCTACAAGTAATTATATTCAAAAATAATAATTTCTTTTCAAAAAGATTTAATGAAGCAAATTTGTTAATCAAAAAAGAGAAAATCAAAACAAATTAAGTTTTTTTCCAACTTAATTGACTTATGCAAATATTAAAACAAAACAGATCACTTTTGAATTTATTGGAATTATAAAATTCAAAACTTGTATCAAGATCATTGAAGAGAAATTAAAATCTTTTGTGAAAAGTATGCTCCATCTGCAATTAGGATTACAACTTTACTCTTAGTAAAACACAGTTTTTTAAGATGTTAAGCAAGAAGCACTTTTTTAAAAAGAATTATCTCGATTAAAATTAAGATAAGTTTAAAATGATTATCAGAATTGCATTTATTAGATACAACAATGACTGTAAATGTATATGAGTCTTGCAATAAGATGAAAGTCTAGGATTAATAGCGACAATCTAAAATTAGATCCTTGATTGTAGTTCCATAAAGATAAATATTTTGAGGATTTTTTCGAATTTTGAAGGTTAACAGTTTATCAATGGCTAGTAAAGAGTGGGAATAGGGCCAAATTTTACAACTGCTCCAGGTTGGCAAAAACAGTTGATACACAACTGGTTTTCAGGCGTTTCTGACTTTGTTGGGCCTTTGATGCTATGAAAACTTTAAGTTAGGCTGAAGTGAGCAATTGATATTTTGCATCCAAATTAATTAAAAGAGTAAAAAGAAAGAAAAAATGTCATAGAAAATTGTAAACAACACAAGCAAATATAAGCGAAACTAACAGAGAAGACAAAAAAGAAAAACTGTGTGAATTAGGTTATCAGGCCAAAACAAAGACTGTCTTGCCTTCTGCCTTTAGGATCATTAACAGCCCTACTAAACAACTCATAACCACTCAGCCAACTTTATCAAAGGTTTTATTTATGATAATAATCAGTATCTATGTTCAGTAAACACAGATGGGGTAATCGAGTATGTGAAGGTAAAGGATTTTTGCTACACAAAATTTTACACTGATTTTTAAATTAAGGTTTAGAATTTTAATATTGACACAGAAACAGCCCCTGCCCCAAGAACCTTTTGACCAAATTTATATGAAGAAGACCAGAGGTTAATTTGGTTGAAACGTTGCAAAATAAAAAAAAAATTGAAGTGAATTTCCTATTGACTAATAACAAAAGTCAAAATCATTGTGAAATATTTTCAAAAATAAAATAATACCTAAATGGACAAAAGTGTTGGATATAATTTCAAGTTTTTATATCATAATTTTTAGTGCTCAATGTGACCACTGGCAGCAACATGGATAACATCAAGCCAAAATTCCCCCCAAAACGTGCTTCATGATGTCCCCATCATGTCTCAGTTGATGGCAGATGTTTACTCGATCTTTCAATCATTGATATTTACTTGCAACAAAAACTTTGTCTTTAAAAATGAGTAAAGTGGTTGATATGCCGTTAAATCCCAAATCAAATCAAATTAAAAATGAACTAATAAATTAAAATTGTTACATCAAAATTCTTTTTTTTTCCAGGCTAGGAAAATATTAACTTACAACATTATTATGATACAAAAAGCAGTCGATATTAGAAAATAAAAGCAATTCATGCTGCAAATTGTCTTCTTATTTTATCATATTTAATTGTTTTGACATTCAAAATGTCAAAGATGATCCGAATAAAGACTAAAGCAAAAAATGGCAAAATGATTTTTTTCTTATTTAAAGACTTTAAGCAAAAAACTTGCAAGAAAAACTAATTTCATTTTTCATCATGAAATTTGAAAATATCAACCAAAAACAAATTAAATTATAATAAAAATTATTTAACTTGCATTTTTATTTATAGGAATTTCTAATTAATTTTTTTTTTAATCATTTCTTTTTTGTGGACATTTGTCCTTATCTTAAATAGTTGTTGTTCTTTACCACATTTCAGCCAATTTATCTCCCGGCCTTCATCAGGTGTTTGAACTACAACATCAGATAAGAAGGAACTCTGTGTCTTGTAATTGTATTCTTAGCAATCATTGCCTTCCAACAAAAAACATGAAGCTCAAAATAAAATACTTTCATAAAACATTTTTATTTCTATTATATGAGCAAACTAACAAACGCAAATAGTTTGCAGAACACCCGTTCAAAGTTTTAAAAAATCATAACATAGCATGTCACTGATGAGATCCAACAAGATCAAAATAGCTGTCTGACACTATGTTATGTGTTCTGCAAACTGTTCACATTTGATCGTTCGTTCATATAATGTTTATTGGTAATACCAATTCATCTCACACTTATAAATATATATATATATATATATAAGTATATATAAAAACTAGTCCTTGTGAAAGCAGATGCAGTTTTGCTCATTTCTTAAGAATTATTCTCTTCCAAGAAGCAATTTTACTTCTTAGCAAGAAAGTATGAAAATGTTGTGACATTTCATAGTAAGTACTCTTTGATGTTTCTTAACAATGTCATATCAATTTGAAGATGACAAGAGCGGTCAAAGTTTAAGTGTAAATTTTCAAACTCTTTTCAAATTGCAATTTTAAATAAAGAAGCAATTAATCCATTGACAGTCAAATAAGAATCACTTGAAGATGACAGATGTTCTTCAATGAGTTATTTTTTAAAAATAGAAAATTAGAGAGAAAAAGAAAAAAAAAAAACAGAAACAATAAATCAGATAAATTTACATGAAAATATACACAATAGAAAAAAAGCCTTGGTTTTAATGTTGTATGGATAAGAGATTAAGATTTGAAGGAATCATTTTTTCAAATAACAGTATATTTCAAATAAATATTGCTACATTTGTTCACTCATCATTTCATTAAAACTGCAATCAGTATTTATCAATATTAAAATAAGGAAAACTATTTAATACATATGAGTATCATCACCCTTTATTCCAAAGACCAAACCTAAGAGCATCAAAACTCTACCAAGTAAAGATCAAAATTCCAGATGTGTTTTATTTTTTTCTACCTCTGTCTCAGAGGATTTTCTCTAAAATAATACTTGGGGTAGTTGAACTTTTATTAAACCCATCATTTTATCATAAAATAATTATTAGTTCAAATTGTATTATACCATTCCTCCTTTATGAAACAATGAGTTTAAATTGTATTTCACTTTTGCATGGTTGTAATCAACTTTTACAGCTTGTTTTAATGGTGCCACTCCCATCTTTGTAGCTCTTCAATCTTTAAGAATATTTTTTTAAAAACCTGTAATTAATTTTGGAATAAAATTAAAGAAGGGCCTAGAGAAAAATATTTTTGAAGATTTAATTTGACTTACCTTAAAGTTGTATTATCAATTATCATTTGATTCTTTCTGTAGAAGAAAAAGAAAATTATTTTAACTTTTTTTTTTATCAAAAAGAAAAACAATGAAACTAAAAAAGAAATTCCAAAAAAGATTTTCATTCTTTTGTCATTTTTTTTTTATTTAAATATTGGAGAGGTCGACTTGGGGCAGTGGATACAAAGTTTGTGCTCATATTTGGACTAATACTCTTGGGAAAGATATCAGTCATCACATTGTCTCCAGTTATAGATTAAATAGTACATATTGTGTTTCTGAAAAACTACGTCTTGACAAAAAGATGTTTTTAAAAAAAATGATTGTTCTCTGTATTAAATGACCTAAAAAGGTTGATATCTCGTAAAATAAACAATTAACTATATCATGAAATATTTACTAGATTAGCTGTAATGAATCTTAACTCTTAACCTTTCTGATATCTAAGCAATACAAGACTGTTCCATCTTGGACAGCCTGCTTGAAATTACATAGCAAATAAAATAAATTATCATAAATAAAATTTACCACAAAAAAAAACATTAATTTGAAAATCGAATTTGAGAGTGAAAATAAAATGATATCATAATACACAAGTTTGAATCTCAGTCAACCCATTTATATTTGCAATAATACTCTTATGAAAGGTATAATTTCCTACATTCTCTCCGGCTATGGATTAAATAATGAATATTATTTATGTTATTGGAATGATTGCATGTGGACAATAAGAACATTAATAAAAAAAAAAATGATAATTCTCAGCATTAAATGACCTACAAAGGTTGATAATTCATAAAACCAAGCATACAAAAAAATGCCAAACATTTTTTATAGAATGTTTCTCAGAACTGAGTTTGACATAAGGTCATATTTATGAGTTTTATGGCAACTTATTCTGTCATTAAAAAAAAACAGTCTGTAGGTTTTCTTAGACAAATAAGGTTCACCGGGAAAGTAACTCATCTAGGTGTAAGCATAACACTGATTCCAAAAACCTAAGTAAATGTTGCTCGTCAGCTGAATGAGAATAACTCGTCTAGGTGAAAAGCAATACAGATAACAAAAGGCCAGGAAAATAATGAATTACACAGTATGCACTATTTAATCTATAGCTAGAGGGAATGTGAATATTCATACCTTTCCCAAGGGTATTAGCCCAAATATGAATGTAAACTGAACTGGTATTCAAACTCTCTTATTACTATTCCATTGGCCAACTGCCTATCCTTTGTCCCAAGTGAACCTCCTTCTGTTTATAAAATGGCTTGATATTTTTTTAGTAACAAAAAAAATATACTTATTCATCTAAACTCTTTTATCTGAATGTTGTGTGTTCAGTGGTTGAGCCAGTCAAACCAGTAGAGGTCAGTATAACCCCCCAACCAACACACACACACAAACTCTCTTATGAGATTTATTCGGAATGAAATAAAAAAACAATGGAAAATTAAAATTCTGAACCTCAAAAACTTAGCTTTGTTCTGTAAAGAGGCCTTACAAAAGGGTGAAAGGTTGTTAAGACAGAACTGCCTGCCTGACTGTCTGTCTGCCTGCCTGCCTGGCTGGCTGGCTGACTGGCTGACTGGCTGACTGGCTGGGGGGTCAGGTCCATCAATGTTTTTCTGGGTGGTCTAATCTAGTCCATCAACTTCTTTCTCTTCTTTTCATGACTAAATTAGTCTCTAATTCATTGCTTAAAGAAAGTGATTTTATTGCTTTTTGGCCAAAGTTATTCTTCAATGCTTTTAATTAACTTCTTTTCCTTCAACATTATCAAATATTTTACAGGAGATTTTTTTTCTTTTCAAGGATCTCATTTACCTTGATGTGCTTCAAGCTTCAAAGGAACTTGAACATCACATCATACTAGATTTACTTGGTCACCAACCCAAGTTAGGCACAAGGACATTTTTATGTGCTCATTAGATCCCTGGCCTTTTGTAATCAGTGTAGCCCTTCACCTAGATGAGCATATATTTATTTGGTCAAGCACCAACCTAAGTTAGGCACAAGGCCATTTTTATATTTTTTTATGTAAAAGTTGTTTATAAAATAGACTAAAGAAATAAATCTATTATAAGATAAAAATCAGATTGTCATGTTTGTATGAGATGCTACACCCTTTGGCTATTCAGAAAATGAAACCACAATACTTTTTTTTTAAAATCAAGTTTATAAAAAGAACTCATCAGGAAAAAAAAACAACTTGCATAAATACATTACTGCCTTTCTATAAAATAAGTTTTCTTAATTTCCTCTGAGAAAAGCTTTAGAAATAAATTTTAAAGAAAAGCATTAGAAATGAATTAAGTATATAAAAAAGGCATAATTTGCTTTCATAATAGGCTTCTTTATTTACTTTAGTGGCAAGTTACCAGCATCTGGGCAATACTTCTAGTGGCATATAAAAAGATTTGAAAGAATTATGATTAAGGCAAAACCTTGTCTAAGTACAGTTCTCATAGCTCAATTGGTACAGCATCAGATTTTTATAAGATAAAATTAATGAAGCCAAACTGAAAATCATCTGAATGTTTTAAGGCTCATTTTTCTATTTATTTTCATTCATGTTTTTCGTAATTTCAAATTTTAACCACGAAGCAATTATATTTACAACCCCACATCAACCATAAAGTGTTCTCCAGCTTTGAAGACCTTATGTATCAAATTTCAAGTCTCTAGACCCAAAACTGACAGAATGATTTCCCCCTTTTATAGATATACAGATTTCAGGGATCAGGCATTATGATTTACACTATTTATTTGCTTCTGACTATTCACCTTGTTTTGCTAGTTGTATGGAAGGACAGCAGACAAAATAAGAGTAAAAAATAAAGTCAAAAGAATGATTAAGAGAGAGAGAGAGAGAGAGAGAGAAAGAGAGAGAAAGAGCTAGCTAGACTGTTGGAGTCTCCCCCCAGCAGATAAGACAGACCCAGGGGTGGTTGAATCAGAGTTACTAAGGTCAAAAACAAAATCTTGTTTCTACTTCCTTAACTTGGTTTTAATCTGGAATGAATTGAAAGAAAAAAAAATGCTTTTGATTTTTATGAAGGCCTTTAATTTTCTGACTTTCTCAGTAGGGACAGAGTTTGCTTACAGGTGCTGCACACCCCACACCCCTGCAGCAAATTGCCTATTGAACACTCATAGAGACAGGAAATATGACTAAAGTATCATCTTTAAATAAGCACGCATTTTAACATCATCTGCAGTGGTTTCCTTGAAAAGGAAATATATATATTTATATATATATGTGTGTGTGTGTGTACTAAAATGTTTATATAAAATAATGCTACAAAAATAAGTCTTTTGAAAAATCCAGCATTTTAAAAACATACGCATTTGATTAAATTAATAAAAACCAGAAAAAACAAGCCGCGCGTGCGTGGTACCCCTAGCTCTAAAAGTCCCCGAGGGACGCACAACAGATTTTTCCCGGGGTAAACACTATTCAATTTGTGAATTTGTGAACATGCCTCAAAACATAGGTTCCCCTCAT
>JAUZSX010244694.1:0-15352 GCA_034780655.1 Idiosepius hallami
AGAGCCTTTACCAATCCTCCAACTTTGCTTAAATATATATATATATATATATATATATATATATATATATATACACACACACACACACATAGACATCTAACATATAGGGGTTTAAACCTAAATGACTTATTCAAATTTACTGCCAAGTATTACAAAAACAAAACAATAAAACACAAACTTAAGAATATACTAATTTTACAATGATTATTTTTACCTTTCTCTTTCAACTTAAATAGTTATTCAATTGTAATTAAAAACTGTGCCATAGATCCCTTAAATTCAAAGGTAAAATATTCTTAAAATGTATAATAAAAATAAAGTTCTATTAAAAAATACTTCTTAAACTATAGATTTATGTTTGTTTGTTTGTTTTTTAATCCTTGGGATGAGGTTTGATAATTCATACATCTATTTTTATACTGTTATCCTCATCCTTATAATTGTTACATTTAAAATGTTTTAGCTGATGAACCCTTTAAGTTTAACACTTTACTCAGTTATTGTTAACCAAGAATGAGAGAAGGCTAATCTCGTGGTTCGAATAAAATTTCAAGATCAAAATTCTGTGAATAAGAAGGTTCCAGAGTTTGATCACCGAAACATTGTTAAAGTAACAATGACAAGGATGAGGACAATATTATGAAAAACAAATGTACGTACCATAATTTTTTTTTACACAAGTGTAATATATAAATAAATAATACATAAATATTATATAAATAATTCATATAATATTTATGTATTATTTATTTATATATTATTCATATTTGGAACCCATTTTCATGACCCTACAAAAATGAATTTAAAAACTACTTATTTTATCTCCAAAATTCTGTTAAAAAGCAATGGCCGCTTATCTTTCAAAGCTCATTTTGTTCTGAAAAATATATTTTCCATGTTTTTTTTTCTTTTAAATTCAAGATTATTTAAAAATGTAAATTATCTAAAAGAAACTAATGGCCAATAAGGATTTCCAGAATTTTTCAATGATAAGTTGATCTTGGTACATATAACTCATCTTTGACTAATTTTGAAATACTATTATTTTTTTTTAAAAAGATCCATTAAAAGAAAAACCACCAAATACTTTTTTGGGGTGATAATCTAATAGTAACAGCCACTTAAAAGGTTTATCTAACATAAAAGGGAAAATATGTTGAAAGTATATCAAGTACTTGCATACCGATAAAAAAAACTAAATGTTAAAAGCATAAAATTTAACTTAATCATGAATTTTGTATTCAATAATTTTAAATAGATTATATTTCTTAATTTATGCAAGAAAGCTCTTATTACAGTGATGAATCATTTATAACAATTTCAAGAGTAGAAAAAATATTACACTTTGTTATGAAAGAGAAATAATTGTTACTGTTATTTGGCATTAAACTTCTACGTCAGAGTTCACAAGGAAGACTAGACTAGTTTAAGGAACATTTGAAAATAATTCTTAAACTTAGAAATTCAAAGTATATATGTTGAAAATTCATTGCCAAAAAAGAAACTTTCTGATACAAAACTATTTTGTATTTTGGCATAGAAAATATTTCATATGTAAAGGCAGATTTGGAATAAAATAAAGTTTACATAAAAATCTGGAAAGTAGTTTGTTTTTTTTCAATAAAAGAAGCATGCCCATGCCAACAAAAATGACGACATAAAAATGTTAGTAAATAAAAAAAAAAACATATTTACCAATTTATTTATTTTAAATCTGTGTAGCTTTAATCATTTAATTAAGATAGAAAGAACAAATAATCCAAAATGGATGAATAAACATAAATAACCAAGTTTATATTTTTATCGTTTTGCTTCTTTTATTTTTAATTAATCTTGGATTTTAATTTAATTAATTTTACAATTTCAATTAAATCCTACTATTTTAAAATATTGCCTCCTTTTTTCACATTTATTTTAAGCTAAAGTTTTTTCATTAATTAACAAAATAAACTAATTTAATATATTGTGTATGTTAAAAAATTACTGGTTTTAACAATGATTTAATATATTTTACCTTTAAAATATTGTATTTATTTTAATTCATTTCAAACTAAATTTTATACATTAATTAACAAAAACTACTTTAAATTTTTACCCAGTTATACAAAAATTTAGTTTATGTGTCTGAGTTTAAATGATTAAGTGCAAAAAAAAAAACCAAAACTCTGTATGACATTAATGGGTCAGTGAATAGAGCAATAAAAAATTAAGATAAAAATAGTTGAGGCAATCTGATGATCTGGTGTTTGAGTCATGGTGTGGGCTACAGTTTTAGCCTTTAATCTTCAGAGCATGACACAATAAATATAAACACATGGTGGTCTTTATTATATAGTATAGACAACATGCCTTGAAATTAGTTTCATATGAACGATATACCTTGAATTTATTTTTATGAATGACATCTCAAAATTAATTATGATAGCATACCTTGAAATCAGTTCGGAATGACAAATCTTGAAATTTGTTATGAATAACAAACTTTGAAATTTGTTATGAATAACAAACTTTGAAATTAGTTATGAATAACGAACCTTGAAATTAGTTATATGTATCATGATATACCTCGAAATTAGTTTTACAACAGTTCAAGGAAAAAAATCAGACTCAAACATTTCACTAATAAACATATAAATTTAACAAATTAAAGTTATGTAAGCACATAAGAAAACTTTTGGATCTTATAAATGGTATTATAGATAACAAGTAATAATTTCAGATTTATTTATTGCTTATAAAATGGACTAATATTTTTTTTATGGAATATCCAACTTTTTCTTATCTAAAAGGTATGTTGACCAAGAAAATTCCCAAATTTTTCAAAATCTTTTTTTTTATAATTGTTTATTTCAAAATCAACGAGTTAAAATAACTTAGTAGTTTTGTTTTATGGCTTAACCTTTTGGATATGTAAAAGTAGCCTTAATTAACAGGTGGTATTGTATAGTCACATGGTTGAATAAATGACAACACTTATAATAAAAAGATGCAAAAACAAACTAGGCATCAAAATGAATTTGAGAATTAAAAAAAAACACACAAAAAACAAACAAAAGTATTAACCCTTATCTTTTAGTATCATTAACAGAAAAAGAGGAAAAGCATCATCTATAGAATAATGAAAGGTTTTTATGGTGTTTGATTTTTTTTGGGGGGGGTTCAGGCAGTTTTTAATGAAAATAATTCCAGTTAGATGTACACACTAAACTCAAATGAACAAAAAATGTTAAAGAAATACTTATTTATTAATTTACTCTAAATTATAATGTAAATGAGGAACAAAACACATTATTATGATTGTATAAAATATCAAGTCTACACAAGTAAATCTATCATGAAAAAATTTTATTCAATTTATTTGATTGGAAAATAATCTTTCCAAAATGTGTAAATCTGATAGAACAAGTGATTATTATTTTAATGTCAGATCACATAAAATTGTAATATCATGTGAGGTCCAAGTTCACTAGTAATAATTAATAGTTAAAAAAATGATTAGTTTGCCTTTTTAAGCAATTAATAGTAAAAAAAAATTCTTTAGCTCAAAATAAGTAAAAAGTAAAAACAGAAACAAAACAAAAAATACAAATAATATCTACATACCACCACCTATATCAATAATAATTCATTCTTCAACAAATGATTTTAGGGAACTTCCCAAAAGCTACAGACTGCTGCTACTATAGCAGTAAAAGAAGAGCAGACTCACCATTTTAAAACAACCACCACAAGAATCCATTGATTTTTTTTTTAAATTTCTGTTTCCCATATTGTAACATATAACACGTAACGTAAATCAGGTGATGACAAAATCAATATTGCTTCATTTCAATTTGTGAATGAGCTTCAAGTCTAAGAATCGTGCTTTAACAATTTGCAAGCTATCATCGTATTCAATGAATCTATCATCATCATAACCACACAAACACTTTACTATTACTACTAATCAAAATTTCCACATTGAAATTAGCTGATATGCAAAAATTAAGAAATCATGGGGCCTACCTAGTATTTCATTCAACAGAACTGAGGACACATGTTTGCTTAAGTCTACTACTTCACATTATTTCAACAGTAAACTGGGTTTTTTACTATTTATTATTTCTCACTTTTTCATTTGCCATTAGAACAAAGAAATTTAATTGCAATAAAAATTTGTTAAACTTCATTTATACAAATGTCTAAGAACCATGTAGGTAGACATTCTCTTCCCTGTATTTCCATCCTATAAAAAGATGAATGAAAAATAAAGATAACTTGAAAAAGGAAAGGATAACTGATAAATAGGATGAAAAGAAATTTATCAATGATTTTTGTGACTAAAAATAGATAAAATAAAGTCATTAAGGCTTAATGAAATTACTATTTTAAGACCCCTACCACCAGTGATTTAAACTTCTGCTAAATTATAAAATATAAATGAAAGTTAATAAATTTTTTTGTGAATAAACATGAGGAATGATAGAAAAAAACAACTTATGTTTAAATGGTCTAAAGAATTTATTTAATAAAAAAATTCAATGAAAATTTGTCAAATACCAAAATCAAAACCATTGATTGCTTTTAATATATAAAACAAAATTTGCAATTTTTTTTTCACACAACTTTTAAGATCTTTTTACAAGTTGACTTATCAGATTAAAAAGTTTTTTTTTTTTTAACTATTTTCTTAAAATATTTTGTTTAAGTTTTAATTCATTTTTTCTTTCGATCCTAAAGGGCTGATGTATCGGCCTTAGTAACTTGAGACAAAAAAAGACATAGATATTTTGACCCTAATATGGTTATTAATAGACTAACTCCGAGTGACTTATTGGTAATTTTGCAAAGTCAGAGTTCAAAAATTAAGGCCAAAATATTGGTGTTGATGTGTTTTCTTTTGCCTTAAATTGCCAAGGCCAATATAGTGTTTTTTTAGGTTTTAAAGGGTTAAAAACTAGAAAAAAACTTTTTCATTCATACTCTATTATTAAAAAGTATTTGGAAATTTGAAGATTTCCAATTAGATTCTTAGTGTACAGAATTTTTGTATGAGGTGAGAGAGTTTAATGCAAAAAAATAAATATAAATTAGCATATTTTTCTAAAGAAATATCTTTTAATTCATATTTTAGTTGTTTTTGGTAGAATGTTGTAAAATATGAAAATATTAAAAACATATTTGGTATTTTCTTAATTCCTATAAGATATTGCTTAAACTGTAAGCTTCAGGCTTCAACATTTTCCCAAAAGACAGAATTGTAATAAATTCATGAGCAAAGTTTTATTTAAATTTTTTTTGAATATATTTGAAAAAACAAAAAAAAAATAAAGGATTTAAATTATCACTAAAAGTCAGACATTCTTTAAAAGGGTAATGTTTAGAAATCAAAAGTAATCAATTCCATTTCACAGCTTTGTTTCACTTAGATTTTAAGTACATTCTGTCTGCATGTGCACTAACACCAGGGAATTATGTTCAAATGGTCCTTTTATTCAATCAAAGAGAATAGACTGCTTTCATTGTATTAACCATAACTGGGGTGATGAGTCTTGGAAATGTATTGCCTTTGGCAAGAGATTAAAGCCTTGACTTTCAAATAATACTTAGCTGCTGATTCAACTCTGCACGCATCTTAGTGTCTGTAGTTTGCTGGTTTTTCCTAAAATGCAGTTTAATGATCACCAATCTCAATCATAGAATTCAGAAGTCCAACCAGCTTTACTCCAATTGTTGCAGATCTTTCCTTGCTTTATGAATTGTGTTACCATCCTTGGAAAAACTAAAAGCTCAGCAGTTTTGGTGATTAAAGCTTCTGGCATACAAGCACCAACAAATTGCCTTTTTTCAAAATCAGTTAGGTCATGTATTTTACCTATATATCAAATAAATTTCTGATATAATGAAAAATATACAATTTAATAGCAAGAATAAATTTAATTCATGGTAAATATATATCATAAAAATATATATACATATATATATATATATATATATATATATGAATAAATATATATTTGGATCAATATTTTGGATGCTTTAATGAAATGTCTTTTAATCTAGTGTTCCTCTGTCCAATACCTTGACTTTATCCCACAGGGACAGATGGCTCTCCCTCTCTTGACAAATGCGTTCAGCTATTTCAGAATTATCAGTAATCATTTTGCATCACTGCCTTTATATTTCTCTAGCCTTGCTTTAACCAGCCAACATGTCTCATCCTTAAAATCTTCTCTTCAACTTCAATGTATAGAGTAGGCACAAATGATAATGTTGCAGTCTGTAGGAAGCTTGGTTCTGTAGAAGGGTCTTTGAAAAGTTGAGTTACTCGTAAATACTGTCTTGAAGTTGTTTGGACCACATATCTTCTGGATCTTTACACCAAGGATTTGACATATGGTAGCGAGATTACCTTATGACTGACCTGGAGTATGGGTCATACACATTCTACACTCAGCTAAGAAACAATGTTAAGTAAAAAGGCAAAGAAACTCAACCCCAAAGTGCTGAGTTGGACAAAAACTTAATTTGTGTATATGAGCCAAGGACTGGACACACTCTTTTGTTGCTCAATGCTGACTCCGTGGAGCCTGCCAGAAAATTGTTTACTTGGGGTTTTTATAATCTCACAATAGAACCTAGAGCTTGGAGAGCTTTTTATCATTCTTTATGTTTCATTGACCTAGAGATATTGGGATTCTGGCTGTCAGGATCCATCTATCCATCAACCATTACACTTGTTACAATTTGTTTTCTGCTGTTTCTGTAGCATACTTGTTTTACGAGAAAGAGTTGCTAGCCCTATGCTCAAACCCCAACCTGGAGGACCTGTTTTGGGCTTTTGAAATCTGTGTTGCCCTTCACCTAGATGAGATACTTTCCTGAGTTAACAAGCCCCATCTGCCCGAGGCGAGTAAAGGTAGATGCAATGATTTTGACAGGGATTTGAACTCGTGTAATGCGATTCTATTGTCCAAGCTTTTACCAATGAATGCTCTGCTCCACCTTGCCACCTTGGTTGCCAGGATACATGTCTTTAATAGTAGTGAGTGCTCACTGCTAAAATCCATTTAGAATATCAGGTGGATCCACTGGAACTAGGAGTCTATGATGAATCGTCCATGGTCTGTACGTGAGAGTAGTAGCAGCAGCAGCACGTACATGCAAATTATTTCTAGTAAGAAGATAAAGAAGCTGAATAATCGGCACAAAGTCACTGACACTTACGCTGTAAGTTAATCTGATCAGGTCATCAGGGCGAGGAGGGAGGTAGATGCATATGTACATTATTAATCAGTGAAATATTGTGTCAGTGGTTTTAGTTTTAAAACATACCAATGACCATACCAACCAAAAATATTAATATTTTTATTCGCGTACATTTAAAAAAAAAGTTGTTTTCTTTTTGTATATCATTTTTTTAAATATTTAAAAATGAAACCTTTGCTCACCTAAACATATTTTAAAGTAACAAATTAATCTAAATATTTTCAAATCGTAAAGTAATTTGTTAAAGAGCTTCAAACTTGAATATATTTGTTTACATTAACGTTTCTGTCGGTGGTATTTATTGTGGTGTGTGTGCACAGTGTGTGTCGTGCTGTGGGTGCACTCACTGGTGTGCTGCCTGCACAGTGGCAGTGACGACTGACGGACGAGTAAAGCAAAACACGTCGGGAAAAACAAAACCAACGTGAAATCAAACAAAAATCTTGGCAACCTATCATCCACGGAGAGAAACAAAACAAAACAAAATCCCACCCCAAAAAATAATAATATTTGAAAGAGCAATAAGGTAAATTTTTACAAGTTGACCACTAACTACCAGTGGTTAAAATTTAACTCTAACATAACCTAACGAAACCTTTACGACATTAAATTGGTTAACTAGTAAAATAATACCAAAAGGAGATATTGTGAAATTTGGAGGTTTGAAAATTTTTTTAAAAATGAGAGAAAAAAATGTACCATTTCTAAAAAAGGGTTTAGTGTGTTGTGTTGTGTACCAACCAGTACCACTTCCACTTAACTCCATTATTGTGTATTCGTCCTCCTGGTCCGTCCAAACACTATTGCACTAACGCAGTTTTTGCTTGATTAAAAAAAAATCAAGAAGGCAAGTTTATTTATTCTCTGTAAATATACATTAAAAAAGCTAAATTATACTTTTTTCATTCTTTTAAAAATATTTTTAGAGTAAAAGAAGGATTAAAAAGAGAGCAACAAAGATTGCGATATTTTAAAGTCTTTTACTTATTCTAATGGTCATTATCAA
The DNA here is from genome assembly GCA_034780655.1 of Idiosepius hallami. Lineage (NCBI taxonomy): Eukaryota > Metazoa > Mollusca > Cephalopoda > Idiosepiidae > Idiosepius > Idiosepius hallami. The sequence goes on from JAUZSX010244694.1 coordinate 8,255, forward strand.
TTTCGAAAAAAAAAACCTTTGGGATTTTTTAAATTTTTTCGTGCAACCAAAATATGGTAACAAAAGAATGGTGTTGGTGTTTTCCTCACATGTCACTTAACCCTTTAGACCCTTTTAGGCCGATATATCAGCCTTGAAGACATAGCAAAAGAAGACGCACCGGGCGGGGCGCACCGCACCGCACCGCACCGGCACCGCACCAATCATTTTGATCTTAATATGTTCTCTAATATAACGGCTCTGAGTGACTACTTGGTAATTTTGATAAGTTAGGGTCGAAAGGGTTAAAAAAATTCAAACATGGTGAGAAAACAGTTCAATAATCGTTAATCTTTTAACTTTATCGAAAAATAAAAATACGTTTACTTTTTAGTACTATTTACACTGTGACAAAAGCAAATTCCAATAAAGTGACTGTTTTCAAAACTAAAAAAAACTTTTTTTTACTTAAAATCTCATGCGTGTTAGTATAAAAAAAATGTAAACATTGACAGGTGATTATTTTTCGAAATCTTTGAGATGAAGTGTACGACGATCAATTAAGTATTTTTCGGACTATTGTACAAAATCAAATAAAAATAAAGATGAGGACAATAGTCCGAAAAATTGCCTCGTGCGTTCAATCGAAATGTTCACTCGATTGTAAATAGTCTATTTACAATCGAGTTTTTCTTCCTTTTTTTTTTTAAGCTGAGTAGAGGTCTAAGTGAATACATGTAAATTGAAATTAAAATCCGGACAACGACGGCAGACAGGTTAACCTACCAGATGGATTTAAATTAGGAAAATGTTTTTCGGAAACCAACTGCATCAGTGACACGACCAGTCACCAGTCATCACACAGTCCCCCCCCAAAAAAAAATACTTTAAAAAGATTTTCCAAACTTAAACTACAGTTTTCCTATTTCTATGAAAACAATTCATTTAATTATTTTTTTTATGCCGACTAAACAAAACACACAAATCATTTTTTAATGGAAAATGTTAATGAGTTCTGAATTTAACAGTAACACTAGGCAAATAATCCGGTAAAAAAAGTATCTCTTTCCACATAAAAAGCAATTAGAATTTCCTTTCTTTTTATTAACGAGCAAGTACACTAAACTGAATCCTTTAATGTTTTATTTCAATGATTACTTGTTTTTAAAATTATTAAAGTGGAATATTATTCATTTGTTGCAAAAAAAAAAGAAAAAAAAAGAATGATGAAAAGAAAAAATGCTTTTGTTTTGATTAAACTAAACTAATTAATTTACAAGAATAAATAAAAAAAATATATAAAAATTCTATTGATTTGAAATTAGATTAAGACAAGAATCAAAAATTTTGTTTTAGAAAAAGACTTTTAAATCGAAAAAATTTTATTTTTCGACTTTAAATAATATATTTATTATAATAGGAAAGGCAGACTTTTCAAAATCGCATACACAGAAAGACAGAAAGAATTAGGTTAAAAGAGGAATTAATGCATAAAAATAAATGAACTTCAACCGGATTTGAATACTCATAATAATGATAATAACAATAACAATTATAATAATAATAAGGTATTTCAAAGTAAAATCTGAAAAAAAAATCTAAACAAATATTGTTAGAAAAAAACAACAAAAAACATGAATGACGAGAAAAAGCGTAAAACAAAACAGAAACAGGTATCATTCAATCAATCGATTTGGGGTTAAAATGAAAGCACATAAAAGAAGGTGGATTATTAATAATTTAATTAGAATATTATTACCCCAAAACCTAACCCAAATAATAGTTTTTGTAAAGGAAGATTTTTTTTTTTAAAAAAGGAAAAAACATATCTTCTTACCTTTAAGTCATTCTTGGGTCAAGCGAAGGAAAAAGGAGAGAAGCAAAACAATTCTAGAAATAATTATAAGTCAGTAAAGAAAGTCCAAATTTTGACCAAAATAAGACTTTTTTGTCATATCTTTTTAAAATTAAATATAAAAATCCTAAAATAATTATGAAGTCGTTTGGTTTAAAAAGATTTAAAAAAAAGTCCGATGTTGGTTCAATTTTGAAATTTACAGTCAATCAATGGATTAAACAATGATTTATTTAAACACGCAAAGAAGAAACCATTGTAAATATTTTAAGAATAATATCAGATAGAAATTAAAGAAAAGTTTTTAGATTTTGGGAATGTAATAAGAAAATATAAATATTGAAAAAAAATATAAAGAAAAATATTTTTCTGTTAGGACAGAAAATTTCTTTAGTTTATTTTTCAAAATCTTTTTGAATTGTGACGGCGTGATTTGTTTAAATTTAAAACATGTTTAATTTTTCTTTCATCATCATTTAGTCTTTTATTTTGTTTTAATTTATCTTTTGAAAATTCAATGATTTATGAAGAATCATAATCCGGCCCAAGAATAATAGTGTTTGTTGACTGTTCGTTCTTTAAAAAAAAAGAATTAAGCTGATTTCTTCTTTATCTCCAGGTTTTGTTTTCTCTCAGCCTCAACCACATTAAAAAACTGACCACAATTATATATTTTCCTTTCTTTTCCTCCCAGTTTCTTTTCTGCTTCTTTCTGCTAGTGACGGCAAAAATAAAGAGTCGGCGGTGAAGATAGCGATCATCAAAATAATAAAAACATTAATAAAAATAATAAATCCTGAGTCACTGAACAACAACCTCGCCATGTTTTCTTCCGCCTTCGCTTCTTGACAACAACGAATCTCCACTTGGTCTCCAGTTTTTCTATTCTTATATTAAAATAAATCGAATAATAATAATTTTTTTTTTTAAAGACGACAGTAAATGCCGCTTATTTTTATATTCCACATGACGTTTCTACATTCATTAAGTATTATTAACGTTTTAAAACTATTAAAAATGTTTTTGTTATAGCCGCTTTTGGGTTAGTTTTATTTTGGTCATTTATATGTAAAAAAAAAATCACCTTTTATTTTGAGGTGAAATGTACGCTGTGTCTTTAAATATATATATAGATTTCTCTGCTGTAGTTTGTGTCTCCAGAATTATTTAAAGCATAGCCAGGATTAAAAAATCAGAGATAATTATTGTCTTTTCAGAGAGTATAAACACACAACAGGACAGGACAGGGCATATTCAGTTGGTCGACTCGTGGTTAGAAAATAGCAGCAGCAGGACGAAGAAGACAGAAAGAAAGAAAGAAATACTATTCTTTTTTCTCCTTAGCAACAAACAACGTTTTTTTTTAAGGTATGAGGATGGATGGACAAATGGATTTCATAAACTTAAAATTATTTTCTTGTACAAAGTTTAAGTCTGAAACGTTGAAACGAGTAATAAATTTTTGAAGTTATTTCTGATGGCAAAAAAATTCCCGAGGGCCTCAGCGTAATAGTAACATCTGTTGTTAGTTGTGATAAGGTCTGAGAAATGGAAAGAAAGGGTAAGATAGAGAACCAGCGAGGGGAAGAGAGAGAGAGAGAGAAATAGATAGAGAGTAATGGATAAGTTAAATAAGAGCATTAAAAGGGTTTCTCTACAAAACGGTGGGGGTTTAAAAAAAAAAAGAAAGGGTAATCGGAGAATTAAGAATGGGACAGGGAGAAAAGTAGTAGTTTTCAGTTGTGGCTGGAAATGTGGGAACAGGATTAGATTTTTAAAGAAAAAAAAAAAGAATCACCTTTAATTAATTCTAAAAGAGTTGTTTGTTTTATTAATTATGGATATTTTTAATGTTTTTTTATTCGCTTAAAATAATAAAAACAAATAATTTTCTTTTTCAAAGAAAGAAAAAATGCCACGTATATCTCTTAGGAGAAACAAAAAAGCAGCAGCAGAATTCCTCTACCAAAATTTCAGTTCGGAATCCACTATTCACGCTTTTGATAAATTGTGATGAAGACTGATGTTGGCATTTTCAACTTTAATACTATTGCCGGCGCCAGGGACTTGCTACAAAGATAATTAGGAAAGCCTAGGAAGACACCCAATATACCCTTTTTTATACTAAATTTTATACTATACTAAATTCATTTCTAATCCTTCTTCGTGCTAAATTCATATTTAATGGTTTTATACTAAATTTATTTCTGAAGCTTTTTTATACTAAATTAATTTTTTATGTTTTTTTTTTTCTCTAAGGTAGTTAACATGGCCTAGAAAGACTGTTTGGCTTGTTTTTTTTTCTGATTGTTTTTTTTTTTAAGAAAGACATTACATTTAATTTTTTTTAATAATCATTTTATTTGAACAACACTTGTTAAAGGAAAAATATTTCTTTTTCAAAAACGCTTTGTGTTTAAAAATGAATGATTTTTTCTTAAATTTAAAAAAAAAGGTTCCCCGTTATTTTTTTTTGATTTTTGATTAAAAACGCTTTTTTGTATCTTCAAAGTTAAAAAAAAAAATTTTTTAAGCTAAGTCGGCCCCCCATGTTTTTAAAATGATTAATACAGTCAAGTTGCATTGGAGACAGTGGTTGTTGTTGGGTTCTCGTTCAGATCACCGACAGAGCGTCGAACCTCCATGGGTGACCATTTAAAATTTACGAGTGTTTACAGATCAAGTTCTTGTTTTCTTCGGCTAGATCTAGCCACGCCACGGGCAGTGGCTGTGGTGGTGCTGGTGTTCTGCAGAAATTCGAAACTAGATGTAGGTAGAACACGTTCAAACACGACGATTTGATTATGGTTTTTATTTTAAAAAGGAGGCTTTGAAATTTAGGAATTAACTTTATTATTCGGACTTTTGTCTTCATCTTAGTAGGTTTTTGATGTTTCTACACTCACTACGTTTCGGCCTAGTCTCCCTCAGGCAATCTTATCTTCACGTGTTTTTAAACGTAACCCCAGATGCTGAGTCTCGTCACTGAATCCTCAGTAATCACTGCCTTCCATAGTTGCTGTGCTGTCTACCGAACCACGTTTTTGTGACCAAGTAAATCCCTTTGTCCGACTTGGTTAGGAATTGAAACCGCTATCTTAATGCTCATCTGGAACCGTAGAGATTTCCACGCCTCTATCCGTTGTGCGCCACAAAAATGTGGTTCGATAGACAATTATAGAAGGTAGTGATTACTGATGATTTGGTGACGAGACCATGCATCCCTAACTGAGGTTACTGTTAAAAACACGTGAAGACGGCCTGCGGGAGAGACTAGACGGAAAACGTAGTGTAGAAACATCAAAACCTACTAAGATAAGGACAAAAGTCCAAATAATAAAGTTCATTTATTCATTGTTTACTTTTTGAGCAGAGGGCACCAACTAAGTTTGGCACAAGGCCATTTTAAAGACGAATGCTATGGTTTTGACTGGGATTTGAACTCGCGTACTACGATTTCAGAGCCCAAGCTTTTATCAATGCTCCAACTTCGCTGCCGAAATCTATATGTAGATGAAATAAGTAAGTAAAACGAAATGGTGGTGTTGGTGTAGTAACTGGTTGCAGGTTGCGGTGGTGTCGGTGTGTTGCAACAGAATTTAATCAAGAATTTTTAGCCCTTTCTAAGATTTCTAAGATTATTCCTTATAATATGGCCCAAAATGCAAAAATAAAAAAAAAGTTTCCTAATTTTATTATAGAAAGATATTCAAATCTTTTTTTTTTATTTTTAAAACAATAATTCTTCTAGGAAATAATTCTTGAAAATCAATAATCTTTTTCAAATGTATTTTTTCTTCTGGGCTTTATTGATTTATTCTGTTTATCATTCAGTCTTTACACAGATTTTTTCTCAAGCAGGATTTGAGAAGAAGCAATGAAGAAGTAAAGTACTGATCATCCAAAATTTCTTTATTTAAAAAAAACAAGAAAAATAAATATTAACTGAAACTGCTCTAAAAAAAATCTTGGGATTTACATCCTACAAAAATAACATATGGCTGTCCTATCAATAATTAAATAATATATTTCGAAAATATTTCATGCTTATACATAAAATGCTTTTTTAAACCTTTGGATCCTAACTTATCAAAATTTCCGAGTAATCACTCAGAGCCGTTATATTAGGGTAATAATATATTAGGATCAAAATTTTGGTGTATCTTCTTTTGCCTTATGTCTTCAGGGCGGATATGTCGGCCTATTAGGGTTTAAAGGGTTAAGATAAATGATGATAAATAATTTCCAAAAGAATCATAATAGTAAAATTGATATTATCCAGTGAGTGCCGTACTTAGCCACAAAGCAAACCCAACGCAGAATGGGCCTTGCAACCCCTTTACCCTAAAAGGGCAAGTTGTCCCCCTCAACAAACTAGATCCTTTGATTATATATTCACACACACACACACACACACACACACACACACACACATATATATATATATATATATATATATATATATTCAGTTGGTTTATACAAGTTTTAAATGATAAATCGCACTCATTTGGGGATGATACGTTCAACCCTGACCGCAGTTGTAGTGTCCCTATTATTTGTTTTATACAAATTTTAATTGATATTCTTCTAGAAGAGATGAAAGATCTTGACTTCAGGCAGACTGGTCCTAGTATTCGACATAATATTCAACTAGGATAATAACCTTACTTTTGGTTATAACAACTGGGTACAATAGTAAATGATGACCGTAAAACAAGATTTGCATCATTTTATGACGACAGGGTTATTTCAAAGAAGGTTATGTCAAATGGTAGTCGACATGGCTCAGTGGATAGACAATCAGACTTCGGAACCGTGCTACGCTGGTTCGAATCCAAGTTGGTCCGTCTACGTTAACATGTCGACTAATACCCTTGGGAAAGGTATGAAGCTCAATCTTCCCTCCAGCTATGAGTTAAATAGTGCAAGACATTAGTTTTTGTAGAGATGGAAACACAGCTATGACACTGATATACAGGAGTGGAGTAGTCTTGGCATTGCATCCCTATAGAAATGAACTCGTCCGCCTACAGAAGAAGCGACAGTGGGCCATTTAGGCAAGCAGTCTGGGATAGCAAGGTCATGAAATATACGTCGTCTCGCCGACACTTACAGTTTTAATTGAGACCAGCCTGACTTGCTCCCCTCCCAATTTTGGCCTTGTCCCACAACCCTTGTATTTGGGGTTAAATAATTGTTGTGGTGCCGAGTGGTAAGCATCAATTTAAGGGACACGAAGTTAGAGAATATAGTCGATAGAACAA
>JAUZSX010244805.1:0-15352 GCA_034780655.1 Idiosepius hallami
TATATATTTAAATACACACACACATACATATATATATATTGAGAAATGAATGTTTTAGATAGAATATGTATAAAAATCAAACAGTCTAAAAATATATATGTATCATACCAGGATGGTGATTTAAAAATGCTGATGTGTTTCAACACAGAAATTTTCATTTATGACATTCTGTCAAAACATGCAGAAATATCACAAAATTTAGTCGAATTTTGTCATCTTTAAGGTGGGCAAGATTGACATTGTGATTTGCGATTGTCTATTACTATTACTTTTTTTCTGCTATCAAATCAACAACATCAATCTCATCCATCTTGAAGAGGACAAAATTTGATGAGTTGTGGTTTTTGTGGTCAACTTTCAGTTTTAATTTGTTTTTTCTTATTTATTATCAAAATATCTTGGAGAGGCAACAATGAATCAAGAATTAATGTCTAAAAAAATTGCTAGTAAAAATTACTATATAGCATTTTAATAAAACCACAATGATAAAAAAAATAGTAATTTAATTAGTATTTTTCTCAGAGCCTTAAGAATTTGTTCTGATATCCTAAATGATAAGTTTAAACACATAGAAAAAAACTTCAACAAATTAAATAATGTCTTTATGTATGTGTGATGTTAGTGATATGTGCTGCATTTTTCATTATCCTTATTCAACCAATTTTTGACCAATGTATTTGGTCGCTATCTCCTGATGTTTAACACAATAAAAACATTTTAATCCTATTGATTAAATAATGGGTTTGATTTGAAGTTTTGTATAGTTTCCTGATTTTAAAATGTTTGTTTGTTTTGTGTTTAACGGTATATCAACCTTTTTGGGTCATTTTAACACTGAGAACAATTACTTTAGATAAACATTATTTTTATACACATATAGTTTTTTGAATAACACAAGTTGCAGTATTTAATCCATAGCTTGAGGGAAGATGAGGATTCATACCTTTCCCAATGGTATTAGTCAAGATGTCAACGTAGATAGAACAACTTGAATCCAAAATCTGATTTTCTATCGACTGGGTCACGTTGACCACCCATTTTAAAATGTAACCTCCTTCCTGATTTCAACAAAAATTACCTAAAGAATGCCAAAAGGTAAACTAGCTTTAAAAAAAAAGAAAGAAGATGGACAATTCTTCAAGGATTCTAAATAATACAGAGTATTTTTTGTTTGATTTGAATTAATTTAAAGATGAAATTAACTCAAATACTAAATTCAAGTGTAATATGCATACTTTGAGCCAGATTGCTGGCTTAACAGTCCTAATTAATTCTAGAGAAGACACTCAATCGGACCCAAAGCCTTATGGACAGTCATAACTACAGCAACTTAATTAGCAAATTTCAGGGCTTTCAACTTATAACTTATTCTAACTCTAAATCTAAAATCTAGTCAACAACCATTGGATGAATAAAATATCACTTTTTCCTATAAGCAATTCTTTTTTTTCTTTTAGTTGTTTTATTTAACATCAATGAAGAAGCTGTTCTCACTTGCTACAGATTCAAACCTTATAAATCTAAATGATCATTAGTAAACATTTTATTCTTTGTCAAAAAATTTCTATTTAAAAATCACAATTTTAGTTTAAGTTCTTGTATTCTGTTTTATTTTATTTTTTTTGTCTGTTTTTCTATTTTCTTTAAAATTATTTAATGAATGCGTAATAAATGCATGTAGAATACCAAAAATGATTTAAACCTGTATGGAATGCATTTGGTTATGTAATAATTGTTTGTAAAACTTGTTGATAAGCTTGTATACAAAATTCAAATTCTTAGCATAATCACTAAGCTTGGTCTAAATAAATTCAAGTTGATACATGTGTAGGGTAATGGCAAACACGCGTCAACGAAGGTTTAGGCAGATAGAGGATAGGCTGAAATTGGAAGGGTTACATATTTTTTTGAAAGATTTTGGGTTTGGTCTATTTCAAGTTTCCATGAAATAGAGTCTCTCCATCCCACTGGTCTCCTGAAAACAAAAGCTGGAACAGTGCAAAGGCTGTTGTTTTTATATCTTTATTGTGGCCATCATGTTCAACATGTGTTGTGTACTTCATCTGCCTATTCCACTGCACTACCCCTTTTATATAGAGCAGGTTTGTCATTCCCCGAAACCAACCGATAAGTCCCATGGTCTATTAAACCGGCTCATACCTATAACAACATTACAGATGAAATATAGGTGAAAAAGTTTTAAAACAATGTAATAATTAATCAAATTAATTCTCATGGTTATAAATTTTATATTGCTGTGAATATTTTCTTTTCATTTGATATAAAAGCAAAAGAAATGGACGGCATTGTTTGAATTTAAAAGTAAAGAGAAGCATTATTTTGCAGGGGCTATTCGTTGTATATATATATATATATGTATATATATATATATATATCAGGAGCTTGAGAAAAGTTAAAGCCAGTCTAAAAATGTTTAGCAAATTCCAAACAGTCATATATGGGGAAATCAAAAAGTTCTGAGACAAATTGAAGAAAAACTTTATTGCTGGAAGTTTCAAAATTATTTTTCTACACAAGATCCACCTAACTCAATACACTTCTACAAGTGATGTTTCAATTGAGAAATTATTTCTTGATAAAATTTTGTTGCTCTATTTTTAATTCAGATTTACTCTGTCATTTTTCTTAGGACTTATTTTTTTTATTTATCCTTGTTATTTGGGTGTTCCAATTAGTTCCAAAACATTTGTTACAGGTGCCATGAATTGAATTTGTATAATTTGTTTATTAGTTTTTGGCTACTAAACATTTACAGCCTCCTTGAATAGTCTCTTTAATTTCTGAAAGTCAATAATAATAATAATAATGAAAAAAAATAATAATAATGATGATAGTGATGATAACAAGAACACCAATAATAATAATGAAGTTGAAAGGGACAGGAGAGCAGTTCAATCAGTATACAATGACAAACACGATAAATTACCACACAGGACATACAACACGATGCAATAACCAACCGACCATTTTTTTCTCACTGCTTGCCTTCCAAAACGACACGAATTTATATTTGTTGAAGGTCAACACCTCTGCGCATGTCCATGAGATGTTACGTGAGTTTCCGGGTTACACGATTATAAAATGCTGAGGGCGCCATTTTGGAATTCTTTTTCTCATCCTGGCTTTGCAGAGCGATGACAAAGCGCACACCTAGGTCGCTTGGACGGTAAGCCCTCATTTTCACACCTGTTGCCACAAATAATAAAAAATAAATATTTGGCTACACTTGCTGTAGTTTTACTATGATAATGTCTTAAGAGGAATAAGGTATGATTGGCAGATCTAGTGGTTGTACATTGGCCAAATATATTTTAATGACACATTGTTTAGCTTCTTAAAAGCTTGTCTATTAATTAATTTTCTTGGTTGTTGTCGGACTCTGAAAGTACACTGGAATATTGAGTCCAACCTATTTTGTGAACAATTTGCTTGCTGCGGATTGATAATGATGTTTTGCATACGATAAGTTGTTAATTAAAATTAGCTTAAGTAATGTTGCTGTAGACAGCAAATTAAGGTTGTAGACGTGAATGCCTGTCTCGGTTGGTTAGGGTTAGGGGCAGGATTGGGACAGTAAAGGCTAATTGTTTGTGCACCTTCTTATGATGAATTGTGATTATCTTCTACTTAAAATTATACTTAAGATATTAGGAAAGTTTTGAATAATAGTGGCATATAATTAATATTAGTAATAGGTTGTGTGGAGGGGTTCAGTGAAAAACATGTCAGTAGTCTTTGGTGACTGTCAATTTCTTGCCTGTGAAAAAATTAGGCAAGAATATGACAGTCACCAAATGTTGACTCTGTCACTTGCTTATATTCCCATATGCCAAACTTTTAGTTGAATGAAAACAGAGGTGAAGAATTAAAAAAATTATCTTTGAAATCTGAATGCACCCTATCACTAGAAACATACTAAACACACTCCCTCTTATAAATATAAAAAAATTATTTATTTGACTAATATATAACTCTGAAATGATTTTAATCAAGTATTCAGAATTACTGAATGATATTTGTTCAATATACAGTTAGAACAGAAACACTTTATTGAAAAGAAGTTTATGATGGCCTTATAAAACCTTACACTATTATATGATAACTAGAAATATTGCCTGGCTTTGCAAGGGCACTGCTGGAAACTTACCACTAAGGTAACTAAGGAAGCCTAATATATAGGAAAGAAAGCGGTAAATACATTTTTATACTCATTTCTAATGACTTTTTTTATACTAAATTAATTTCTAATAGTTTTTTATACTAAATTCATTTCTTATGCTTCCTTATACTAACTTTATTTCCAAAGTTCTAAGGTAGTTAAAGTAGCCTATTGTACAGGAAGGCAATACTGTACATATGCAGTTTTTAGAGGTCTGAAACACTTGTTTTTAAATAACTATCGTAGTTTCTTTCTTTCTTTTTCTTTGGAGGCCCTATGTATAATCAGGTCGTTTTTTTAAATAAAAATTGTTGTTTTATTTTCTAAAGAGCTACAGGATGTAGGGTGTCATACAAACACAATGTAGGGTCTCATACAAACACAACCATTTTATAAGTATTTAGATGCATGAGTATAAAAACTATCTGTAACTATAGGTTCACTTTCATGTTAATTTAGTTATTGGTTAAATTGTTCTAATAATACAGATAGATATCCTGTTAAAAAACAACTTTATTTTCTCTACTCTACAAAAACCAGTTTACTGCAATTATTTATTTTATTTTGTGCTATTTTTTTCTGCGGTTTGCAGAGCTGTAGTTATGAGACGTAGACACCGGAAGAAGGCCTTTATAATTTCAACTGAGATTTTTTTTATTTTTAAGTTTTTTAGTTATAAAATTTATGATCTTCCTTTTTTCTTGTTTATGAGAACATTCAGTTTCAGTATATAATTCTTCAAACAATTCATTAACTGTTTTAAATGCACTTAACTTTATTGTAAAATGACATCATAAGACTTTTTTTTGACACTTAAATAACTTATAAAAGTGGAATAGTCATAAACATATATTAGAAAAACAATGTTGAAAAATAAAAGCATTTGTCATTTTGAAGCTTAATTAAGCATTTATTTTCCTACTTAAATCATGTTTTGAAAGAATAAATTAAAAAGCCTTTCAGAATTTTCATCTATGAATCTCTATCTTCTAATGGATTCAGACTTCCATTTCAAATCCAGGATTCTGTCTGTTAAGAAAGTGAAGAATAATTCATTTCACCCTACGAATTGCCTGAACATTTATTTTCAAAAATATTTTTGGTAAATGAAGAGGTTGATCCAATGATGTAGCTTAAGTAAACTTCACCAAGAAGGGTCCGCTCAAATATCACTCCACTGACCCTCACATCGCTCTATGCTGAATGGACCAGAACACTTTTTGTAGCAATATGGGTGTGGAGATGTGTCTGTCGGTGTCGTCAGTTGACGTCACACTGAGTATATAAGACACCATTGCCACATCAGAATGGAAAGATTGGCTAAAACCTTGGCTGAATAAAATATTTAACCAAAAATATCCATCTTCGTGTTGTGAATCATCTTGATTCCAGCTAACAACGTTGTAGACCAGCACGATGGACATTTTTAAACCATTTTATTCAGCCAAGGTTTTAGTCCATTTCTCCATTCTAACGTGGCAATGGTGTCTTATATACTCAGTGTGACGTCAACTGACGACACCGACAGACACATTGCCACACCCATATTGCTACATTTTGAAATAGATTGGGGGTGACTCTATTAAAACCATTAATATACTGTCAGGGCCACAACCCCATATCATAGGCTTAATGCACTTTGATTATTGGTGCAGTGGAGTAACTCAAGAGAGCTATTGGTTTTGACGAGTCAAATTAAGAAAAACCTTATAAAACTAGATTTTTCTTCAGACTAAAGCCTTTTCATGGCACCATGTGATTACATAATATTATATGATAATTAAGTCCTATTTTCAGACCATTTTCACACCTTAGCCTGGCTGAAAAATTTTGTTGGGGTGACATTTTGTCACCACTCTTTTGCTGTCACTCAGGGCGGACCCCCTGTTCTCCTCTTCCTAGCTACGTCAATTGTTCGGTCAATCTGTATAATAGTGCAAAAGTTAATTTGTTTTTCATTTGTGTTGGGTTTTCTTTTTTCGCATTGGCCTAGATCGGCTGGTTCCAATGGAAAAAGCAGCAGCGGCAGCAGTGATGACAGCGCAGGGTGGAGGAAAGGAGGCTAGCTTTAGTTTTATTTTGCCACAGATGAATTATTCCTGCCTAATTCATATACAAATCATTTCTAGTTTTTATTTCATAGTTTTCCTTTCAAATCCTCTGATTATGTAACATTCTTTGCTTGTGTTTTTTTTCTGGGGGAGGACTTGTTTGTTTTTTTCATTTAAGATCTGTTATTAGGTTGTGACCAATTGGCTTAAAGGAGATTTTACTCATCGTGAATTTGACTTCAGGGACAATAGTAAATAAAATTGTAAATAAAACATTATAGAGTAAGAAACATTTAAGTAAAAATGTTATAGAGTAACAAACATTAGTAGAAAAATGTTATACAGTAACAAACATAAGTAAAACATTATAGTGTAACAAACATTTAAGTAAGAATGTTATAGAGTAACAAACATAAATAGAAAAATCTTATAGAGTAACAAACATAAGTAAAACATTATAGTGTAACAAACATAAGTAGAAAAATCTTATAGAGTAAGAAACATAAGTAGAAAAATTTTAAACTTTTGCTGTAAATCTTTTAATTTAATTAAATCAGGAAAAAAAGTAATGAAGCTAAATTAAAATAAAATTAAAGTACAATATAATATCTCAAATTTTTATCTTTGATACATAAATTCACAATCAGTTTTCTTACTTCTAGTGACATCACAAAGTTTCTAGACCTGTTTTCAATAAAACATTGCCCCAAACTGATAAAGTTTTAATGAAATAACTTATTCAATGTCTGTAATCAATTCTTTACTAAAATGTGTGGTGCAAAAACTATATGAAATGTAATCCAAAGGACATTAATAACAAATTTGGTAGATTACAGAAACCATTTAAACCTTAGAGTAACTGTACGAGGCAACTATACAGGGTATAATTATGAGTTGCACTGGGCGGCTAGTAATAGTATAACCATTTTATGTGTTAAAATTACCATTAGAAATATAAATGCTTTATCTGTGTGGCAATGCCACACTATGGCATGCTATGTTCTACAACAAGCACATGGTTGCACATACCTGTTACATTAGCTTTAGTCCTGCATTAAAGAGATATCTATTTGGACAATAATCCAATACAATAACCTTATTGTAATCTTAGCTGTTTTTTTTCTTTTTCTTTTCTTTTTTTTTTAATTATGTATTGATTTATCCATTAAATGTATTACGGATGAATAAAGATTTGATTAATGATACATTCATTCTCCTTAGATCACGTTTTAAATACAAAATTAATGCAAAAAAAAAAAAAAATGAAAAAACTCAGAAGATTTTAGCTTTAATTCTAAGTAAACCCTCAGATGTCAGTAATCCCTAATGGTTAAAATGCAACAAATTAAGAATTTAATCGTAAAGCCTTCTTTTTGGATAAAGTATTATATAAATAAATAATTGTTTGGATTAATTTCTATGTTTTAATTTGGCATTTTTATTTATACTTATTACATAAGCAAATCTAAAAAAAATGTTTTTACTCTAGAAAAAATCTATATGGATAATTTGTATCAGTTAACATTTGAAAATAACATTTTTGAAAATTTAAAATCTACAAAATATCATTTATAGTCTATGTATTAATTTCTTGTGAACTGCTGTCCCCATGATCATATTTGTTGTTTCATTACGTTTTAGCCAACTTATCTCACCATTGAGCCGTAGAGATAGACTCAACGTCTCTATCCACTGTGCCTTAGAGAGGTCGGGTCTATCTGTATGGTTGCAGGTGAGTGTTGTCTGAAGATAGTGGTTTCAATTCCTACCTAAGCAAGCCAGAGGTTTAATTGGTCAAAACGTGGCATGACAGAGAACAACTATGGAAGGTTATAACTACTGGAGAAATGGTTATGAGATTCTGAGTTCCTATCTGGCTAATCACCTGATGAATGCCAGAGGATAAGTTGGGCAAAATGTGTTGAAATAACATCTATTAAAAGATGAGGACAACAGTCCAAAAAATAAATTAGATTAAGAAGTCTCATCTCAAAGAATCTCCAAATAAATACTATTATTTACAAAATGAAACTAATGTCTTTTTCTCTATTATTATATATATTACTTTTAAACCAATTTATCCCTTGATCTCTTTAAAATACTTCATTTCAAATTCAAGAGTCTTCAGATTAAAATAACTTTTAGAGAATGTTAAATCAAACTATATTTAATTACCATGAAGTATTATTCTCATTTCACCATGATCAAGTTTAAATGTTAAGTTGGATCAAGTATTCCTCTATATTCCTGTTCATTAATAACACACACACACACACTCACACACACACACACACATATATATATATGAACATGCATATGTGATAGAAAATTATTAGAAAAAACAAAAAAACAAGAATGTATATCAGTGCCAACACGTTTTGGATGTTTTTCCTTCTTCAGGGCACATTTGTTATTATTATTGTTATTATTATTTTGTCCATTAAGTCTATTTTTAAAAATAATTCATTTGTTGTTATAACATCGTAAATATCTTGTCCCTAACAAGACTTGCAAACATCATCATTGTCATCATCTTTATAGATCCCCCTTTATCACCATTTTCTCTTCCATTATCATCATCATGAGTGTAGTATCATCATTATTTGTTGTGATGCCAGCAACTTGTAAAATGTTCAATAATATGATTCATAGCTTTTAATGAGTTCTATGAATCACCAAAATTTCTAATTCAGGAGTTAAAAAAAACAAAAACAAAGAAAAAGCTAAAAGCATCAAATCAGAATATTTTTCCATCTTTTTTTCCCCTTCTAGTTTCTCACTGGTTTCTTGTTCCCTTAAAGATTTCTGGCAATTTTTTTTTTTTTTGCAAGATACCTGTATTTTCCAAAGTGATTGGTTTGTACCTCATAAACTTATGTATAGTTGTGCTTAAAAACATTTTCTGATTTCTCCAAAGATCTTTAACCCTTTAAACCCTAAAGATCCAATATATCGGCCCTGGTGATTTAAGGCAAAAGAAGACACACTAACACCAATATTTCTGCCTTAATCTTTGGATCCTGACTTGACAAAATTAAAAACTAATCACTCAGAGGTGTTCTATTAAAGGATCATATCAGTGTGGAAATTTCGGTGTGTCGATTTTTGACTTAGGTTTCTTAGGCCGATATATCGGCCCATTAGGGTCGAAAGGGTTAGGGCCGATATATCGGCCTCTAAGTGTACAAAAGATTAAAAGAAAGAACAGCAAAAATTTTAAAAAAACAACAACATATTTATGAAAATCAAAAATAAAATAAATCAAGATACTCATAAGTTTAAAAAGTTAA
Source organism: Idiosepius hallami (assembly GCA_034780655.1). NCBI lineage: Eukaryota > Metazoa > Mollusca > Cephalopoda > Idiosepiidae > Idiosepius > Idiosepius hallami. The sequence continues at coordinate 9,522 of JAUZSX010244805.1, forward strand.
CTTACCTCTTTGACAAAACGACTGGTAAGATTGTACAGCGCCATTTTTACTGCTTTGTAGCTCAACAACCCCCGCTGTTGGTTCGCTCCCTCGCCAAGGGTTCTCATAATTATTGATCCTTTGTTGGTTATTACATGAACACGATAAAACACAGCAGCTTCTTTGGCTATCGTCTTTTGTGGCACCTACATCCAGATCAATCTTTGCAGTAGTGCCGGGAGTACCATTAGGACCCGTACCCAAAGTACCCGTACCCCCGGTCAGTCCATTACCGGGACTTGTTTTGTACATTACCGTGTCATACGACTTGATATGCGACACGGGCGTGACCGATGACGATACGGGGCCCACTGGCCCCGTAACGACAGGAATCGGGCCCTCTTTCGGCGCTGAACTGTGTTCCACTGCGTGTGGATAAATGGACTGGATTTTCCAATCCGTTGAGTTTGCATGTTGCTTTGGTGTTTCTGTTGGAAGTGAATAGACCGAAGAAGGGGTAAAGTACCCCGATGGCCATGAGCCATACACGGCAGGGAAATTACGATCACAACTCGTAGTGTCTGTATAAGCGTTTGGTAGCCAACCGCGGAACGCGTACGGGTTCATTTAGAATATTAAAAGTAAAATAATTATTGTTGTTGTTGTTATTATTATTATTACTACTATTAGTTAATAAATTTTAGAATCATAAATTAGTTTTTATATAAAATTTTGTAGAAATCAACATTAGTAAAGAAATCGCTGTAATAGTTTTATGGTATTAAATAAAATTTAAATGAAGTTCAAATATAAAATTCTGATGTATGTATGTATAGATGTATGGATGTATTTGGCTTGGTGGATGAATGGATGGGTGGATGGATGGATGGAAGATCCTGTAAAATAGCGTGTTCGATAGGATGACAATATAAAATTCTAGATATCAAATCAATATAGTTTATATACACATATATGAGGACTAGTAACACAAATTGATTAGACACATGCGATATACACGCTCATATATCTATATATCTATGCGCGCACATGAGTATATTAAAAACTTTATGCACAGACTTATGTACAAACGGCATGCATGCAAATATTGTTGGGGAAAAATCAATTTGAAAAAAAATAATGTTTTTTTGTTGATTTCTAGATATAAAAATTTGGTTTTAAAAATAAAGAAATCCAGTAAAAATGAGTAAAGAAAAAAATATTTTGAGATTTATTCGCTGATTTTTTTAATATTATTGAATTGAAATTAATTCGGACTACCAATATCATATCACCATAATTAACAACAACAACAACAATAATGATACTAATCTGATTATTATTATTAATAATAATAATAATAATAATAATCCTTCTTTGATTTCACATAAACTATCTTAGATCGAATAAAAGTTAAAAAACAAAAAAAGTTGAAATATTTTATCTACAATCTCAAATAAACAGACACCACTTATATATATTTATATAAGTATATTTAAGAATAATATAAATATATTTATAATATAAGTATAATATAAGTATATTTATGATTTAAGTATATTTATAATATAAGTATATTTATAATATAAGTATATTTATAATATAAGTATATTTATTATATAAGTATATTTATTATATAAGTATATCAAATAATAATTTCTCTTTTTTTTCTTTGTTAAAAGAAATTAAATTCCTTTCATCTTTAATTTAAGCATGTGAATGTATTTATACATTCATAGCTATATATTCATAAACACATCTATAATTATATATGTCTGTACATGCATTAATACACCTATTGTCTTTTTATGTATCTTTGAGATTAGAAAAATAGAAAATAATTTTTCATTACTTAAATTTTGGGGGTGGGGAGTTGGGATGGGTGCGGTTTTTTTTTCAAAACTTTTTTATATTAAAAAAAAAAAAAAGGAAATAATTTTCAAATTTCTTTTTATCATTTTTCTTTTTTTTTTTGTTTTTGTTTTTGTTTGAGATTCAGGTTTTGGTTTCCAGAGCTTGGAAGTTTTTTTGTTGTTGTTGTTGCAAACTTGTTGAAGTTGAAGTTTTTTTTTTTTTTTAATTTAGTTGCGTCTATTTATTTTTTTTCAATTCCACTTGAAATTCCAATTGAAATTCACAAAAGCCATTTTTTCAAAAAATCTTTTTTTCTCTTTTTTGTTTTTGTTTCGTCTTCTCTTTTAAGAAAAATTAATCCATCGAAAAAACAAAAACAAAATATTCATTTTTTTTTTTATATAAAATGTACAAATGATTAAGTCTTTTTTTTTTTTACAGACGTCTTTTCTTTCCCTTTTTTGTGGTTATTTTCTTTTAATTTGTCTTATTTTCTTGATTTGAATTCGAATGCAAATTCAATGAAAGAGTTTTAAATTAAAAAGTTGGAATATTTCTTTCTTTACCAGCTAATCCATTCTTTATGTATTTTTAGAAGAGATTCTTTTTAATCCTTTGATTCCCGGCTTATCAAAATTACCAAGTAGTCACTCAGAGCCGTTATATTAGAGGAACATATTAAAGCTAATATATTGGTGGATCTTTTTTAGCCTTATGTTCTCAAGGCCGAAATATTGGCCTATTAGGGTCGAAATGGTTATATCAACTCCAAAACTTATTTTCAATTCATTAAATTCGGAAAACATCAAATACTAATAAATTTGATTAAAAAAGAAAAACAAATTTTTATTTAAATTTTTTTGCTCAAGTCAACACCTTATTTTTTTTCTTGTGCATTAACAAAAAAATTACTATTATTGTTTGAGATTTCCTTTTTTAAAAATCAACTTTTGTTTTTTGTATTGAATTGATATTATTCTTACTTTTTCTGTCTTTTTTCTCTTCTTTTCATTTTTTAAAAATTTTTGTATAAAATGAAAAAAATAATTCTTGATTCAATAACAAATAAAAATGAATTTTTTTCCTGATTTCCGACTGTGTCGTTTCGTTTTGTTTGAATAAAAGAAATGATTTCAAGTTTTATGATTTTTTTTCTCTTTAATTTTCTTGAAAAAAGAAATGTCTACTTGTTTTAAATAGTGTTTATTTGAATTTTTTTCCGTTTTTTTACGGGTACCTCCAATATTTAGGTACCTACAAAGTTATATAAAATGTCGATTGTTATGAAATGGTGCAATTCGTTTTGTGTTAGAGTAATGATTTTTCTCCGCAACAATTTATCAGATTATAAAGAAGGAGATATTTTACAAGTATTTAAAAAAAATTACCTAAGAAAGTCTTTATAACAGAAATCCTTATTTTCAATAAGTATCTTACTTTAATTGATATATATATATATATATTTATTCGTTGAATGTTTTTGTTATAAACAAGAATTTTTGCACGTATGATACTATTAGATTACAAAAGATGCTCACACACAACTAATTGAAAACAATAAAATTCTTTATAAATATTATATAATGTCTGTACCAATAGTTTGTTTTCTACATAGACTTAGGAATTTATATACACACAAAGGGTCACCCACATACACACACACACACAAACAGGTGTAAATATAGAATCGAACTTAAACACACACAAGTATTTATAGGTAGTGTATAAGTTACGAAATAAAAGTATTTAAATTAATCAGTAATTTTTTCTATGGTTTCTTATATTATTTTTCTTTCTATTCTTTACAAGTGTTGTAGTTTGTTTATCTACCCACGTTTGCGTTTCTATATGTGTATATATATATATATATATATATATATATATAGGTATGAGTTTATCTATCTATTTATCTATCTTTGTGCGAACACGAAATTGATATAATTAATATCAGCAATGATAATATAAAGTATTTCTTAATCCTTTGAACACTAACTTATCCAAATTACCAAGTAGTCACTCAGAGCCGTTATATTAGATCAACATTTTAGAGTCAAAGTTTTGTATTTTTTTGCCTTAGGTTTTCAGGGCTGATACATCGGCCTGTTAGGGTCTAAAGGGTTATGAAAATAGTATGTGTTTGAAAACTGTAAGTTTGAGGTTTGAGTATTTAGTCGTTGGTAAATGGTATACTTATTTATGTACACATAATTTAACTATTTATTTCATAATAAGATCTATTTATCTATTTATCTATAGTTGCTTGTCTATCTATCTATCTATCTATCATCCTACCTATCTTTAAACTCAGTCTTTCTATCTTCCTTAGTCATATGATGTATTTCGTTCTGTACAAATCCTTGAATTTTTCCTGGTCTTTGATAAATTGAATTTTTTTAAAGTTTTCCCTTTTAACTTTGTTAAAGAAAAAAAAATCTATGAGTTATTTAAAACTTACATTGTTTAATTTAAATTTGAACTGAATTTAAAAATAATAGTTTTTCTGCTTATGTTTTACTGAAGTTTTTCTTTTTTTTGTTTGTTTGTTTTACTGGGGCTTGTTTTTGTTTTTTGTTTTTTTGCTTGAGTTTGATTGTGTGTCTATTTGTATGAGTATTTTCTAAAAAAAAAATTAGTATTTAAATTTTTTTTTATATATATGTGTTATATTTTATCGATATAAAAAGAAATGTTTGTTCATAGCTGCATTTTGAAATATTTGTCGGAAACTGCCAAGTCGGAAGATAAATAAAAATAAATACCTTGAAAATACAAAAACAATATTTAAAAAAAAATCCTCGCCAAAAAAATTTTGTAGAAAAATCAAAATGGAATATCCACTTTTAAGCCTTTGAACTCCAACTTATCAAAATTACCAAGTAGTAATAATCACTCAGAGTCGTTACATTAGTGGAACGTATTATAGCCAAAGTGTGTCTTCTTTTGCCGTATGTTGTCAGGGCCGATATAGAGTCCAAAGGTTTTTAAAATCTTTCCTTCGTTCCTGTTTTTTCTTTTTTTTTTAACTTTTAAAAGTATAAACACGAATTTCCATCTTGTTTCATTTTTTGGCCTCTGTATGTGCCTTCTTTTGCTGTATGTTGTCAGGGCCGATATAGAGTCCAAAGGTTTTTAAAATCTTTCCTTCGTTCCCGTTTTTTCTTTTTAACTTTCAAAAGTATAAACACGAATTGCCATCTTGTTTCATTTTTTGGCCTCTGTATCCAATTTAGTTTAATCTTTTTACAATTGTTATCGGCGTTTTGTTGTCTCTTGTAGTTTCATTTAATAGTCAAAACGTGAAGACAGACTGGACTCCCTCCCTGTGTGGACATAATCCGAGCTTTGGTTGCTCAGTAGGAAAAGAGAAAGTTAATAATAACTATCCCACTCTCTATCCTGGTGTTTTCTTGCGGCCCTTCTCTCTGTATTATTTTGCTGTCTCCTTCTCTGTCTTCCTCTGGGCGTATGTGTGAATGCGTATATCTCCCTCTCTCTCTCGTCTATCTCCCCCTCTCTCCCTCAGTCTTTGTCTGTCTTTATCTGTCTTTCTCTCCCTCAGTCTTTGTCTGTCTTTATCTATCTTTCTCCCTCTTCGTCTCGTCTGCGTCTCTCTGCTTTGCTCATACTATCTTCTGGTTTTTCCCACCCACTTTTTTCTCTCTCACTCCCACTGTCTCCTAAGTTGCCTACTCTTCCTAACACTCCCTACTCTCTGACATTGAGACTGCGTTGTCACTCCCCTTTTTGACACTATTTTTCTATCTTACGTTTTCTTACCCCCTCTATTTATTTATCTATCTATCTATCTATCTATCTATCTATCTATCAATCTATCTATCTATCTATCTATCTATCTGTGTCGGTCTGTCTGTCCGTCTATCTGTCTATTTATCTATCTATCTATCTGTCTATTTATCTATCAACCTATCTATCTATCTATCTATCTATCTATCTATCTATCTATCTATCTATCTATCTATCTATCTATCTGTCTGTCTGTC
>JAUZSX010244916.1:0-15351 GCA_034780655.1 Idiosepius hallami
AATTTTTCTGAAACTTGGCCAAAATGTGGAGGGTATTATTCAATTCACAAATTGAATAGTGTTTACCCCGGAAAAAAATCTGTTTTGCGTCCCTCGGGGACTTTTAGAGCTAGGGTACCACGCACGGGCGGCTTGTTATTATCATCATTTATTTTGTTTAATCTTTCACTGAAATTTTCTATTTGAATGAAAGGTTTGTGGTGTTATATATTAGCCGTTGGTTCTGGTCGGAGGAGAAGAGGGGGAAGAGGTTCAGGTCGTACCGTATCTCGAGCGAGGAGGAAAAAGGCCGGTGTCGGGGGGAAGAAGAGGACAGAAGTGAAGAGAGGGACTGGACCAGAGCGGACCAGTTGGGTCGGTGTGAGATGAGAGGGCGCTAGGGGGGCACGCGTGACGGCGGGGAAGTCCCGTTGGAGGAGAAAATATAGTACGCAGGTGGTTTGTTTTGCGTACGGGAGCCAAGAGCTCCAGTTGGACTTTTTTTGTTAACTGTATGTAACTGTTTTTTCCATGTCTGTTTATTTGTTCAATACATTGTTTTCTGTTAATAACAACCGGGTGTTAAGGTGTTGTTCATTCCTACATTTTTGGGCCAAGTCGGTCGCGTTTTATTACAAGATTAAACAAAATAAATTATTATTTTTATCTTTCAAATCCTTTTCTTATTGTTTTATTCCTTGATTTACTTTTCAACTCTACGCATTTCGTTCACATCAAATCTACCAAATTTCTGAATATAACATTAATAATTATGAATTTCTAGTGTACATCAAAAATAAAAAATAAAACTTTTGAGTTGGTTGTGTTTTTTTTAGTCATTTTATGCCAATAAAAAATTTGATGAACATTACTAACTGCAGGTCTATGTAAATGGGACATATTTTTAAACACTTAATCTAATATTTAAATTTCTGTTTTCATTTTGAAGAAATGATTTATTTCAAGTATATTATCAAATATTTAGGATTTCTTAAGTTGGCTGAAGTTGGATTTTTCAAATCATGGTAAGAACATTTGTCTTGTAACTGGAGCTCTTGGATGGGTCCATTATATAGACAGGGTTGTCTCTATTCTGCTCTCTTATTGGTTGGGTTTAATTTACCCCTTTATAAATTGGAATCTACCAACTTGTGTGATGATACTTAAAATAAGAAGATGAGTAATATTGAGTCTAGTTAAGGTTATGCATTAGTTGAACGACCAGCCCGACGATCCTCCCTTGATTGGCCTTGTGCCAAATTGGTAATTTTTTACAAATAAATATTATACTTAGAATAAGAAGAAAAAAAAGTTAACATGGTCTCATTAGACCAATATATTCTAATAAAAATTGTTTTAAATTGTTTTAAATCATTACAAGTAAATAAATAATGATAATATTTTTAATTTTTCTTTTTTTTGTCTTTTTTTTTTGTAGGTTTCATTGAAACAATGTGGCCTGTCTAGTGAATGAAAAAAGTTGTTTTCCTCCATGATTTAAAAAAAAACCAAAAAAACTATGGAACGACCTCGCTGCTTGCATTTAATAATGACAAGACTGAACTGTAAGATTCTCTTTAGTTCTATATTCTAAAGAACTCAAAGAGTTGTTATTCTTTATTTTCAACTTTCAACCTAAAAAAAATGCCATGATAGAATGGCTCAGTGGACTTCCATTGAAAGCTACTGTGTCACTCGGTTGGATTATTATTTCATTCATGAAAAGAGGTTTTTAGCCTAAAAAGATTTTATTTTTGTCAATATATTTTCATTCACCAAACCTGACAATCCATTTCTGTGATGTCTGCTGCTAAAGGAGAAACCATTTTGCTATGACCCTGTGGCTTCGGTTACTGTCACTTTGCTAATATATTTTTTTTTCCCCCAGTAGAACTCAACCTCCCCACCCCCCCTTTGGAATAAAAAAAAAAACAACCTTTAATTCATCACTACATTCTCCTTATCTCCATCAATTTATTTTCTACGCCATCATCATCACCACAGTCATCATCATCATCTTCGTTTGCTCATAACAAAGATGGAGAGCCTACTCCGAGCAGTTCTGACATCGTCTGATCACATAGGGACTTTCAGCAACCGTTCCCCATCAAAGAGGGACATCAAACTGGCCAACCCCCACCTTCATGCTGCACTGACCTCAACACAGCTCAAGCCACGCCCAGCAATGAAACTGACCAAATCCGCTGTAGTCCAACCCCCCACTGACAACATGGCTGGCGATAAACGACCCTGCCAACCCTTTAATAAAACTCCAAGCAGACATAGCAAATTGCTGGAGGCCCTTATCTCTGGGGTTAACCATCCCACAGATAAAAATTCACAACCCTCCCCTTTAGACACAGATTCGAAGGACTCAAAAACTGATAGAAATTCTAAAAAACCCGAATCCTTGCAAAAGAGCCGTCTTTTCATGGCCCTCACTTCTCCAATGGTGTCGCTAGACAACTGGTCGCACACTAATTGTGAGGAGGATGACAAGGAGGATGACAGTGAGGACTTTGTTACCCAACCAGAAATAAAACCTGTAAAAAGTAAGGAAAATGAAAGAAGTTCTCAAGAAGGGCACCACAAAATGGTGCCATCATCCCCAAATGACTCACGCCAAAGTAACTCACTGCCGGTTGCCATCAAGAGTGAGCTCTCTACAATAGAGTCAAATAATCAGTCAGACGTTGGTCACGGGATTTTAAATGGTAACATTAATTTTTCCAATCTAGATTCTCAGATGCCTATTTCTCTTCAGAATTCTATTGGTTACAAACAATGCCAAAACACAGCAAACCCTGCTATAGTCCACATCAAGTGTGAACCCCAGTCGGAAATAAGAGACGATCGAGATTTCAACTTAGATAATCGACAGGAAGAGATTATCTCATCCAAGGCAACCAAACAAGGTTTTGTTGTGGAAATCAATGAACGTTTCAATGGTGAAAGCAGAGAAAATGAGTGTCGCAATGTCTTGTCTGAATGTTTAGCAGTTAAAAAAGAGTTTCAGGCAGTGAACAATTGTGAAGACGATGGATTCTATAAGGAATATTCTTTCACCTGTGACCAACCAGTCAAAGACGAGCCTGTCTATTCCTCGTGCTCTACACCTTCCTCTGCTGCAAACCATCTTCACGTTCCAACTGAAGAGTCGAAACTTTTGACTGCTAACGACAAACAGCCAAACCTTTCTGCAATGTTACAGTCGAACCTCAAAAGGAAAAATGTCGATTTGATCTATAGAGATCTTACGAATAAAGATGAACAAATTTCCCCAATTCCCTTCAAAAAGAAAAAGATTCTAATGGAGAAAAATCCTCCCAAATTCTTTACTGTTGATAAACATAACGGTCAGTTCGAGTCGCAAGAAACAGACTTGGATAATCCAACACCAAATCGGGAAACTGGAATCTTCCAGAAAAAAACCAATACTGATGCTCAAATTTTACGCAGAGTTCTCACTGAAGGAATCGGCGAGCTCAGAGGCAGCGCCATTTCTGCAAATTCATTCTCTAATTCTTCCAAACCATTTTCCCTCATTCAAATCAAAGACAAAAATTATTCTTCAGCTAATTCATCTCCATCTTCGAACTCATTTCTCAATTCGAATGGAAACCAGCAAGAAAAATCTCCCATAAAGTCCCAAATACTCCGGGCTGCCCTCACCTCTGTTGAACCTATCGTTCCTCTAAGGAAACCTAACTCTGGTTCGCAATCTCCATCCTTGTTAAAAATTCCTCCAACTGCCATAAAAACCGAGACAGGTTTTTCTGGTTTGAATTCTATGCCACCTTTGTGTTCCAATCCTCCGGATGATACGTACGCTAGCTGTGCGTCTGCAGTTAGAGTTTGTGGTGAGAAGTTACCAAGTGTCTTTGGCAACAGCAACGGGCAGGACTCCATACAGACTGCTGCTGCTAGAGACCGGCCTCCAAAGACTAAATGCCAGTTGCTACTGGCGGCACTAACGGCCTCGGACAATTCCAAAAACCCTAACCAGTTTAGCACCAATGAATCCGCCCCGAAACAAACCAGCTCTGAGATTCTACGAGCCGCGTTAAACAATGCCGAGAAAGATTCACAAGGGATCAGAGCAAAACATTCTCAGCTTCTGCGAGCTGCGCTGACTGCTGTCGACACGAACAAGGCTGCCAAAAGCTGGCATCAGACCAACGCTAAGCTAACCAACTCCCGTTTGTTACGGGCCGTGTTGACAGGTAAGTACATTCCAGACACAGTTGACTATACGGATTATTCAAAGGCTCCCCACCGCAAGAATCCTATGTCCTGTAATCTTAGTAACGACAATAGTGAGTTCTCCGTTTCAAACACCAAACTAGGAACGGTCACACGATCGTACGATATTGTAGAAATAACGCCCAATCTTGGTGGTGGGGGCGGTAGTGGCTGTAATGCTGCTACTGTCACCACAAAGAAAGACAAAGTTCAAAAGGTCAGCCTGTCTGTCAACTGCAACACTCGGTCCAGCGGTCACTCAATTCTACGAGCTGTGCTCACTGGGGCAATAGACATACCCCATTGCGCACATGACTCCCTGAAAAGCAACAGCGCAAAACACCCCGAACTTGGAATGGATAGCAATGAAAATCATCAGAATTCAGGATTTATCAATTCCTGCTACGGAAATCTTCAGGACGCGAAGTTAAAAAGCAACAATAACAGTCAGCATCAATCCATCTCGTCGACCACCTCCTCATCGTCATCATCATCATCTTTATCATCGTCTGGTGGTGGGTGCAAAGAGCAATGCTGTGTGTATTGCGGCAAATACCACTCCCGGAACGACTCCCTCTGGGAATATACGAGTTTGTTTGCCGGCGATACACCCCACTCGTGCTACGAGTGCAACCAGTCCTTCAACGTTACCTGCCTGTTTCTCGACCACATGGAGACCCACACAAACATCACCAGCAAGTACAGGTGCGAGTTCTGTGGCCGTAACTTCAAGCACGTCCTCTCCTACATCATGTGCAGACTATCGCATATAGACGCACAGAAGGAAGAAAAAATCAGCTGCAACCTGTGCAACTGCGAGTTCACTTGCCACAACAAACTGAAACAGCACACTCGTATGCATGCCAAGGATCGGTTTACGTGCAAGTTTTGTGGCAAAGAGTTTAATCAGCGAGTTAACTACTATTTACACGAACGGGATCACATAGACAAGATAAGTTACACGTGCAAAATGTGCGGCGAAAAGTTTTCGCAGGCGTCGGACTTAAAGGCGCATCACCAGAGCCACTACAAGTCCGAACTCTTTAAATGTCGCAAATGCATCAAATGCTTTGTGACGCAAAAGGCACTGAAACTGCACGAAGAAACGCACATTCCGGTCAACAACAAAAAGGACGAGCAACAAAAAACAGTTTTAATGCAGACTGACTATTACGAACAACTTCAACCGAGAAGCTCACGAGAAAAACGGAAAATTTTGTGTGAAGGCTGTGGACTAATATGTATCAATCGGTACTCTCTAGTCAAGCACAAAGCAAACTGTGAGGGTACACGCTACCCGAACAAAAATCTGCAGGTAGATATGGTTAGTCATTCATTAGTCACCATCAAGGATTAACTAAATGAGATTTCGATAATATTATCTTTTTTTTTTTCAACAAATAAATCCATTTAGGAATTAACTTTATTTTTCAGGATTTTGTCCTCATCTTAGTAGGTTTTTTGATGTTTCTACACTACGTTTCGGCCTACTCTCCCTCAGGCCTTCTTCAGGTGTATTTAACCGTAACCTCAGATAGGGATGCTGGGTTTCGTCACTGAATCCTCAGTAATCACTGCCTTCCATAGTTGTCTATCGAATCATGTTTTTGTGACCAAGTAAATCCCTCTGGCCGACTTGGGTAGGAATTGAAACCATAATCTTCCGACAATGCTCACCTGAAACCATTTACATGGTCACAAACTGTGGTTCAATAGACAACAACTGTGGAAGGCAGTGATTACTGAGGATTCAGTGACGAGACCCATCATCCCCATCTGGGGTTACGGTTAAAAGCACATGAAGATGGCCTTAGAGACACTAGGCCAAAACGTAGTGTAGAAACATCAAAAAACCTACTAAGATGAGGACAAAAATCCAAATAATAAAGTTAATTCCTAAATGAGGAAACCTCATCTCAAAAATGAAAATAAACTCTTAATTGAAATAAATCGATTTTAGGTAAGGGGATGGGGTGCCAAATAATTGTCCTCATTCATGTTTAAATTTTTTTATTTTTTACACTGTTTTGTATTATCTTATTTGCTTTATTTATTTGAAAATAATGTTATTGTTTTCTTTTTTTTTTATAAAACCTTAGCTTTTGTTACAAAATTGACAAGTTTTCAAAAGTAACATGGGTTACTATAATTAAAAATATATTCTACAGTAATAATCCAAAAAAGAAACGGCATTGCCCTTGCACCCAAACAGAATTTAACTTTAATAGGTTCAGAGTGTAGCTTAGGATCCCCTAAACATGGTTCTGCATTTTAACAAAAATATAAGTCACTTGGAATTTTCTTAACATGCAGAACTGTGTTTAGGGGATCCTAAACTACACTCTGAACCCAATTAAGTTAAATTGGGTTCAGAATGTAGCTTAGCCCCCCCCCTTAAATACAGTTCTGCATGTTAACAAAAATATAACTCACTTGGAATTTTGTTAACATGCAGAACCTTGTTTAGGTAACCCAAAATTATGCTCTGAAGCCATTAAAGTTAAATTTCCTATGGATGCAAGAGAAACGCCATTTTTTTCCCAGACTATAATATTAATCCTTTATATTATTATTATTTCTTTTGAAATACTGAACACACTGTTATAACTCATTTAAGTTTTAGATATTATCATTAGAGTACAATTATTGATTCAGTAGGAAATTACTGTGAAAGTAATTGAAACTTTAAAAAAAAAAGGTAGCTTTTTGAGATATCTTCCCATCCTATCTTCATAGCTACTTCACTAAGTCTATGAAAGTCTTTGGGCAATCCAAATTGTAAAAGTTCAAATAAACAAATATATAAGTCTTGGGGTCATCAGAAAAGAATGTGCACCGTTTTGGGGCCATTCATCCCTATAGGCCCTGAAATGGTGCACATTCTCTACTGATCACTCTTTAATGTACACAGCGTTTTTTTCGTGTACAGACTTTAAATCACTTGACGATTAATTAATTTAAATAAAATTAGGTCTTCATCAGACAAAACTGGATAATAAAAACCTGTCTGTAACATTTATAGAATTCCTTTTATTACTTTAATTCCATAATTTTTTTTTCTTATAGAAATATAAAGGTTATTCATAAACAGGGACTTCTCACTTTACGCGTGTTCACTTTTCGCGTTTTTGGATTTAAGCGAGGTAAAAACCAACAAGAAATTCATCACATTAAGCATTTAGTTCGAATTTACGCAATGTCAAGAAAATCAAACTGCTCGCGGCTGGTCAGTGTGGTTTAGTTAAGTTAAGCTACCACTAGGTGTCAGTAGGTGTTCCCGCGCCTACCACCTTCTTCCTCATTGTTTCCTACTCACTTGAACAAGAAAATAATAAATAAAATGTGTTTATTGTCCCACAAGTTAGTTTATATTTCCCATCCCCAATTCACCACTCTCGTATGCCCTGTAGTCTACAGTTCAGCCTAGATATATTACTTAAATTCACATTCCGCGGAAAATCACTTACGCAAGCCCTTTGGGAACGTAACCCTTCCGTAAAGTGGGAAGTCCCTGTAATAGATAATTAAATCAACATTTGGAATATTTAAATATTCCAAATATAGCTCTAATTAACTTTGAAAAATCACTCTACGCAAGCCCTTCAGTAACTTAACCCTTGCATAAAGTGAGAAGTCATTTGGATTCAGTATTTTTTAAAAATTTGTCATTGCTAAAATAATTAATATTTCTCTCCCTTTATTTCAGGGCAATCATTGGAACATTGGATGCTTGTAATCGACTCACCACAAATAATTCTAAACATTTAACGAAATTTACAAATGTTACGACAATACGAAGTTAGTTTTTATGGCTTTTTTTTTTTTTAGAAAATATAAAACAGTTAGAATAAGTTAGAATAAGAAAAGAAAAAAATTTCTTTGGAAAAAAAGGATTTTAATTTTTTTTATTAAATGGTATTTTATTAATTTATGGGTTCTTATTCTACCAGTAATAGGTTTAGAATCGGGACCCCTAAAATGAAATTTTATTTAAAAAAAAATGATTATAATAGATTTCTCTGTAGAATTTAAATTCTCAATAAGTTTACTTTAAACTCATTTATTTTTATTAATTAATTTTTTTTTTTTTTTGGTTCATTAATTTTTTATTACAGATTCATTTGGAACATTTTTTAGATTTATCTTCCAAAATTAAAAGTTTTGGATGTGGAACCATGTTTTTAATCTTGCCATTTTGTGATTTTTGGTCTCATTTAACAAATAGTTTCTGATCAGACTTTTAAAAAAATCTTATTAGAGTAAAAGATTTATATTTTGTTTTATTTAATGATAATATAGAAAATGATTAATGTTTTTATTTAATGCTGGTTTAGTAAATAAATAGTTTTCTTCTTTTTTCAAACAATTCAATGCTCACATTTAATAAAAGAATCCTTAACAAAACAAAATATTCTTTCCAAAAAATATTGTCAATACATGTTTTATTCTATAAAAGTATTTCTATTGGTTATTTTTCTTACAAGAAAAAAGGTCTTATAGAAATCTTTTTTTTTTTAAATTAGAAATCATTGAAAAAATTTAACTTTTTGGTTTTAATGTTAGCATAATTCATGGCAAAATAAAGCAATTGCTCATTTTTAACTCTTTCTTATGGACATTTTTTTTGTACTCATACATATCATTATTGGGGCTGTGACTAGAATATTCTTTTTAACATATGCTTTATATTCTCTTGATATGCTGGAAATATTCTTCAAGCATATGCTTAAGAATATGCTTTTTTTTTCTTGGGAGTAATCTTTTTAAAAAAGAATATTAGTTCTTAGGAATATTCTTTTCCTTTTTAAAAAATATCGTTTTAACAAAAAGCATATTTAAAAAATTAAAAGCATATTCTTTTTTTTAAAGAATATTAGGGCAATCATTATCAATAATATAAATGTTTGAATCAGGCTTTTAATATTCTTAAAAATAAATTAATTTTTTTTTTTTAAATGATTTAAATTTGGATTCTAAGTTTCACTTAAAAAAATGCATTAATCCAAATATTTGCAACAATTTTGATATTTTTTGCACAAAGAGAAGTAAATAAAATCACTGCAGATCACTGCTACAAGGCCATTCTTAACCCTTTCGATCCTAAAGGGCCGATATATTGGCCTTAGTAACCAAAGGTAAAAAAGACACACTGACATTTCGACCCAATTGAAATAAACTAAATGTTGATGATTAAATAATAAGCCATGTAACTATTTTGAAGACCAATAAGTTATTATTAAAAATTACTTGTAAAAAAAAACAAAAAAAAAAACAAAACAATAATTCGTTTCACTTTTAAAAAAACAAATCTATACTAATTATTTTTTTAAAATCATTTTCAAAGTTAAAAAATGAATTATTCCTAAACTGGTATAAAATAATTGATTTCTTATTCGAAATACTGTTTTAATGAATTTTACAAGCCATATGTAAATGGCTAAGGCTGTGACAATATGCTTTTATTGAAAGAATATTATTGTCTTTAATGTCTACTGATAGATGGGTTTGTGCTCGACCAAGTAAATATATATCCTTTGAACCCATAAGGTATGTATAAATATCTTCATAATTTACAATTATTTTCAAAACAAAATTGGATGAAACTTTTGTACATTAAGAGAAGAAATAAAAACAAATGAATGAAAAATTTTCTGATATTCAACAAAGCCTAATCTTATTTGACTAAAAGAATGGGTCCTACATCCGGGTTTGAATTGATGCACATGCGCTATTTTTCCAGAAGAAAATATTCTTAAATTGTCACCCATCTAACTACTGGCCAGGCTTGACATTGCTTAACTTTGGAGACACCAGTTTCTATCAGATCACCAATGGCCGTATAAATCATTTTATAAGTAGTGATTCTTGCTTAAAAGAACTTTTTCTCTTCCCAGTTTAAAAAGTTTGTGGAACTATTTTTTACAGCTTTTTTTTTTTGTCTTTAAAAAAACAAAAAAAACACAGAAACTCTGCTAACATAAAAATCCCCCCAAAAACAAAACACTTGTTATTGAGTCTGATATTTATCATCCATTGTATTTTTGTAACTTTTTTGTTAAAATGGACCAATATTTTTGCTAACGGAAATTTATCCCCTTCTCTCACAAAAAAAGAAAAAAAAAATCCATGACATTTGGTGCCTTTTCTTTGTTCTTCCAAGTTCAGAAGGAATTCTACAGATTCATAAAAAATAGGAAACATTGTCTACTTTTATCAAATTCTTACTTATACATTGTTTACTGAAACTTTGGTGTCCCCCATTTTGTACAAAACACAAAATTCTTTTTATATTTACCCGTCCAAATATTCCTTTTTTTTATGTGGTAAAAAAAAATCTCCCTTGATTTTCAAATTCATTTATATATAAATATTTATAATAAAAAGGAAATATTTTTTAACCGAGGTGCCTTTTTGCTAAAATGACGAATAAATTTTTTTTTTTATTCTTACAATTTAGTGCATTTTTTTTAATATCAAAAACATTTTGTAATTCCTGGCATTATCATATATATATATATATATATTTTTTTTTTTTTTCTAAGAGGGTGATATAAACGAATAAAAATCTTTTTTTAAAAAAATATACTCTTTTTGTATTTTTTGTTTTTATTTACAGATTTATCTGATTTTAAAAGAAAGCTTTGTTGAATGTTAAAAAAACTTTGATTTATGACAGTTTCTTTATCTTCAACTTTGGACCCTAAAAATTACAAAAAAGTCACTCAGAGCTATTACATTAGAGGAATATATTAGGATTAAAATATTGGTGTATTATTTTGCCTTATGTCCCCAGGGCCGATATATCGGCTCTTTTGGGTTAACTATAAAACCCCTCTATCTTTTGATGCCAAAACTGGTACAAAGGGGTGGGTGAGAATTTTGTTTAAGCCTTTTTGATTCCACTGGGGAACATAGGGCCACAATGACAACATCTGCCACTATTGAGGTTTCTGTAACTTTCTCTGTTTTTACAGAATTGGGTTGGTAGCCCTATTCTAACCTCTGACCTAAAGGACTAGTACAGTATCAGATATTCCTAAGTGGTCACCAATCTTAGTACTGAACATGCTCTATGTTGCTTAACTTTGGTGATCTAGTCGGAAACGTAACTTGAATGGAAAGAAACCCCCCTCAAAAAATCTGATAAGATTGCTTAAATTCATAATTAGAGTGCTCAATATCAGTGATAGAGCATGTCTATTAGTTAAGTGTAGACACAGAGTTAACAGTCGTCAGGCTTTCGCCCTGATGACCGAGAAATTAGCAGAAACTCTGTGTCTACACTTAACAAATATATATATATATTTAGCTTTCCATCTCGTTTGGATTGAGCACTTTCCGGTGGTTTGTTTACATTTCTCGCCTGTGAATAGTAGCCTTGTGCAAAGCTCGCTTTCCCCTCCCTCCGAAAGCTTGAGCCCTTTAAGACAAGCATATCTGTTTACAAATTATCACCCAGCCAGATAGCGTAGGGGAAAGAGCTAGCACTGCCACTCTTGACGGTGTGGTTTCGATTCTCGCTAGAGGAAGGCTGGTTTGCAGAGCTGTCCTAATGAGGAATAAAATTCCGAAACGGGTCCGTCGACAGATTGCAAAATTTTATATATATATGTATATGGTGACTGCGACTTCTGTGTACTTCACATGCCAGCATGTGGTTCTTCTTTTGAATGCCTTAACTACAAGCTGAATTGGGAATCGCCAGCTTGCAATGTCTGAAGCAGTCGTCTCAAACTTTGTGGAGTCGAAACAGCCATCTTTTATGTCATGTTCGCAGGGATTCTTGTATCAGAGGGCTCGACGGCCTATAGGCCTTGTGCCAGAGGCAAGCTCCCCGAATAGGAGATTTCTGGGATTCACTCATTATTCATCTGGCTTATATAACCCAGCCAACATTGACTAATACCTTTGGTAAAAGTTTAAATCCCCTCTTCCTTCCAGCTATAGATTAATTAGTGACACCTTAATTGGAATATCAAATTTACTTGTTTGAGCACCAAACCAAGTTCGGCACAAGGCCATTTTTACGTGCTCGGTATACCTGGGATTCTTTAATTCAGTGTAACCCTTCACCTAGATGAGATGCTCTCCCGAGTTAACGAGCCCCATCTGCCCGAGGCAGCTAAAGTAACACTAATGGTTTTGACTAGGATTTGAACTCGTGTTGTACGATTCCAGAGCCTGAGCTTTTACCAATGTTCCACCATTGCTGCCCCATTAATTGGGATATCCATGTGGCTCGGGATGCCTTGTGAATTTCAAATTCCCATGAAACGGAATCCTGTGTGTTCAGAGAGGTCAGTATGTCGACTACATACTCACAAACACACATATACACACACATCCATACGCGTGAAAAATATCTGTCTATATAAAAATATTTGAAAAGTTATAAATATACACATGTGAAAAATGTTTATGTATCTGTAATGCATGGAATTCAAAATGGTTTCTAAAATTTAAACTATTTTGTTTTTTAACTGACCTTGAAAATAATTTTTCTGGAATTTCATTATTTTATTTGTTTTCCTGCAGACTTTCTTGCTTTCTTTGTTGTTTGACTAACAGCAATTAATATTTATCTATGTGGGCTGTCCAAATAGTAACACCTCCTATTTTTTATATAGGAGGAATAATCACAAAGTAAAGCCACCTATTTTCTATACGCAAGGGTTGATCCACAAGTAATGCCTCCTATTTTTTCTATAGAAGGAATAATCACAAAGTAATACCTCCTATTTTTTCTATAGAAGGAATAATCACAAAGTTATGCCTCTTATTTTTTATATAGGAAAATTGATCGAAAAGTAATGGCTCTAATTTTTCATATGTGGGTGTCATTTCAAAAGAAATGCATACTATTTTTGATATACGTAGATTAGTAAAAAAAATGATGCCTAATTTTTATATATGAATATTGTTAAAAGAAAATGCCTCGTATTTTCTATTCTTATTATATCATTCCTATATGTCAATATTATTATATTGCATTGTTTTTGATGACTGAACTTTATCCATTCATGAACTGAAAGAATTTTTATTCATCTGTTGCAGATATTAATGGTGTGAAACTCTAAGCAAACAACTCCTGATATGGACATGCATAAGAAGCAGAGATGCATCATTGAATTTTTTGTTACAGAAAAAATTAAACCAATCAACATTTGCTGGCGCCTGTTGAACATTTATAAAGCTGGTGCAATTAATGTCAGCACAATTGAGAGATTGGTTTGGCGGTTTCAGCATGGTGACAGAGATGTGGGTGACATATTCTGTATACGAAAATGCACTGCCTTGTTCAGTGCATTGAGAATGGTGATGACTATGTAAAAATATAATTCTGGAGTACAAAAGGCCATTCACTTTAATTGTATCTCTTTAATAAAAGAAAAATAACTTTTGAATATAGGTGGCATTACTTTTGGAAAGATCATCATATAAAAAAAAAATTAAATGGCATTAATTTTGGAATTTGGCTGGTACATAAAAAAAATCAGTTGCATTAGAATGAACCCCATATAAAATAAATTTAGAAAATTGGTGATATTACTTTTGGAAAGATCTGCATAAAAAAAACTTTTTAAAATAAGTGGCATTACTTTTGGAATGAACCCCACGAAAATAACTTAAGAAAATAACAGGCATTACTTTGTTCAAGAAACAACCCTTATAAAAAAAACAATTTTATAAAATAGGTGGCATTACTTTTGGAACAATCCTCATAAGAAATAGGTGGCATTACTTTTGGAATGAACCCCATGAAAATAACTTAAGAAAATAGCAGGCATTACTTTGTTCAAGAAACAACCCTTATAAAAAAAACAATTCTATAAAATAGGTGGCATTACTTTTAGAACAATCCTCATAAAAATAACTTTGAAAAAATAGGTGGCATTACTTTTGGAACAATCCTCATAAAAATAACTTTAGAAATTTGAAGACATTACATTAAGAATGATTCCCGTATATTAAATTTGTACTGGTTAAATATAGATTTAATAGAGATGTTGACTGCTTCAAATTCAAGCTACAATCTTGGCTTGTGCTGTTGTATTCAATCTATTCTCAGATCAAATTGTTTTTCTAACATCAAAGAAAATAACAAAATCCTAAAAGCAATCTAATAAAACTGTTTATGTCACAAGAGACTGATTATTACATTAAACAAGAAAAAATTCAGATTAAAGAAATTGTAAAAAAAGGAAGAAAGAAAGGGAAAAGAAATAAAGAAAAAGAAATGGTTTAAAAAAAATATTAAAAAAAAAAAAGGAAAAACAAGAAACAAAAAACAAAGGAAATGAATGAAAAAAAGAAAAAAAGGAATGAAAAAAGAACGAAAGAGAAAAAAAAAAAGATAAAAGAAAAAAAGAATTCAAAATAGTTTTAAAAAGATTTTTAAAAAAAGAAAAAAACAAAAAGAAAGAAAATATGATGAAAAAAAAGAAAAGAAAGAAAATATGATGAAAGAATTTTTTTCTTTTAATGGAAAAATGAAGAAAAGATAAAAAAAAAAAGAAAAAAAAAAAGAAATTTCAGAAAATTGCAAGAAAATAAAAAAAATAGAAGCAAACAAAAAAGAAACAAAAATTTGTGTTCATTTTAATTTGTGTTTTTTCTGATATCAAATTTTGTTCTCTTCAATTAACCATTACACCCAGTGGTTCATCGGGCAGCAAATTTATTTTTTTGCTGTTTCCGCAGCAAAATTGTTTTTACAAGAAAGAGTCGCTAGCCCTATGGTGAACCCCCAAACTGGAGGACATTTTTGTCCCCTTAGCAGCTATTTTTCTGGCTCAAAACCAATTAGGAAGTGTTTCTCAGGTCCAAATAACCAATGCATCAAATTTTAAGTGTTTAGATCCAAAATTGACGGAGTAGTTTAGTAGAGACTGCAACAGTCTAATCTTTCAACTTTGACCCATTAGCAGCTAAATTTCTGACTCAAAACTGGTTAAAAAGCTTTCCCCAGGTCTAAATATTAATAGATATGAAATTTCAAGTCAGTAGACTGAAAACCAGCAGAGTATTTTTTGTAGAGACTACTTGATCTCAAATACACACACACACACACACACACACACACACACACACACACACACACACACACACACACACAAACACACACACACA